>CAJQUW010000647.1:8446-242936 GCA_907163375.1 Prostheceraeus crozeri | reverse complement strand
ACACCTCATCTAAGAGAATGTCTTTGAGAAAAATCACAAGATGGAGGAATTCTTTGTGCAGGAAGATTTGCGATTCATGATGAAAGAAAATATGAACAGTGAATGTGATTGGGAAATCAAACCACTAATATATTGCAATGATGTTTCAGGCCTTATTTTGAAGGTAGAAAATCTTCGAGGCAAATCATATGACCATGTAAAAATAGGAATAGATGGTGGAGCCAACTTTCTGAAATTTTGTCTCACCTTCCATGATGACCAAACCACAATTGACAGAGAGGCTACAAGAGCAACATATTCTGATGGAGTGGCAGCAAAATCGCGAAAAGATAAAAGCGTCAAAAAACTTTTTATAATAGCTATAGTGCACAATGTTCCCGAAAACTACGTGAACTGCAAATTGATTTGGCACAAACTCGACATGAATTCCTGTTTCATTTGTCCGAAATGGACTGTCGCCGGTGATTTGAAGATAATCAATATCCTACTTGGACTCATGAGTCATGGATCAAAACACCCATGTGTGTGGTGCGATGTATCAAAAGAACATTTGAGAAAGAACTTGCGAGGTACTTCAAGAACATTTGGCAGCCTAAAGGAACTCTTTTGGAGCTGGTACAGATCAGGTAGTAACAAAACCGCAGCAAAGAATCATGGTAATATCGTACATCCGCCTGCTATTTCGTTGGATCCAGAAATCCGTGTCCTTGATGTATGTATTTTCGCTACCTGAACTCCACCTCCTCATCGGTCCTGTTACTCTGATGTACAATGGACTTCAGGGATTGTGGAAACATGGAACAGATGAATGGGCGCGTCGCAGTAATGTTCAACTACAAGAACGCCAAGGTGGAATTTTCAGTGGAAATGCATGTATGACATTGTTAGAGAATACTGATGTGCTCAAAGATTTGAACTGTCCTCATGCAAATTACATAGTTGCATTTGAAACTTTCAGAGCTGTCGTGGAAGCATGTTATGGAAATCGCATGGATAGTGACACAATTACAGGAGGATTCAATTTGCAGCAACCTAATGCGTCAGATCTCATATTATGAAAATATTCCTCATGTTTGTGGACCTTCGGTAGTCCATGCATAAAGGGTAGTAATTCGCATTGAAAGTTTGTAAAAAAGTTGTATTCCCTTTATCAAATGGTGATTTGAATTCATTACATAAGTGCTTAATTTGATTCATGGTTGTATTGCATCAGTATTTAGTGTCAAATGTTCTTCAGTCATTCTTTTATGATAAAAGGAATAATCCATTATTGCAAAAAGTTCACCTTTATCAGCTTTAGAATTTTTTTTATTATCAAATTATTTTTTCGCACAAGAACTAATACTATGGATTAATCTATATGGAGCTCAAAAATCTGATTATTTTGTTCCTCAATGAGATTTATGATATGATTAAGACAACTGTTGCTACCTTTTGGAGAAGTGAAATCAGATTCCTATTTCAGATTAAGCTCTTCCGTCTTTTGCCAAAATAATCTGCAATCTTAATTTTCTGCAGAAGTCTCGGGTATCTTTTTGTAATTCGATGACATTACTCATAATAATGGGCGTAAACTTTGTCCCTTTAGTTTAAAGATTCCTAGCGTTACCATCTAAATCATTTGAAGATAAATTTACTGTAGAGACATAATCTACTCTAAAAAGGAGAAAAGCTCCCTCCAATTTGCTTTTTCAGTGAGATTACTCCAATTATGCAAGCAATCTCTAGAATATGGAGTATGTCGATGCCTTCGATCGACTTTCATTGACATTTCATACAAGTCAACGAATTGAAGTATTCAGTGAAGCATTTCTCAGGTTGGAAAATCTGAACATAACGCCAAAAATACATGCCATTATACATCATGTTTATGATTTCTGCCGCAACCAAAATTCAGGACTTGGTAAGTGGTCCGAGCAAGCTTCGGAAGCTGTTCACGCAGACTTCGAGTTATCGTCATGGAGCAATTACAAAGTCAGTTCGTTGAATCCTCGTTTTGGCGAGCAACTGTTGCATGCTGTTACAGAGTATGCAAGCAAACACGTTTAAAAACATATAATTCAAGGTTTCAAAAAATGATTTTTTAATGGAAAATCATTGTTCTTAATCTTAAGGAGAGAATATTTTGAAACTATACTTCTTATTTGAATAATACTTTTAGCCTTTTTTAAATACCATAGTTTGTTTCCATAATGTAACAACGAGAATGATTTAACATATAATACAAAATATCTAACAACCTAATGATACATGCATGCCCACATAAATTTGAATTCCTGCGGACGATACTGAATTTCATTGCTAAATTAAATATTCATCTATAAAATTCTATCAAAATATCTTAAATTAACATAAAACCTACTCGATATATCATTTAAATCAAGTTTATAGACTAAAATCAATACTTGCACTGCATGAATTATTCTTTGATTAATCATATATCTAATTCTATAGAAAAAGCTTGTAAATCTTAATATAATCAAAACTATAGTTGAGTACAAATCGAAACCAAATAAAAGATAATGAATGGATTAATCAAATGACGTAAAATCATTGTTATGAGGAAATATGACCAAAACAATCTGTTACAGTAAAACCTGGTAAAACGTATACCTACAGTCCGTAATGATAAATAACGACTAAACAATCATAACCGATTTATTGATTTAATCGATTCCCTCGATTTTTCAGGCGAAAACTTTCATTGTAAGTTATAATAACCGAATTAAGAATCATGAATTATAGTTAAAAACATGTCAATACAGTTTGGGAACTTAAAAATAAAAAATTGTAAAATTCAATCAATTGATCAATTATCGATGAATGTCGATTACGCTTATCTATCGATCTCCGGCAACGATTTTCTATATTTTTCGATTTTCTATGTTCTGTGATAACACGGATCAATATTCTATCAATTTTCTTGATGGGCACTTAAAAATAGAAATTTGTATAAATCGATCAATTGATCTATTACCGATTAACGCCGATGGGGTGTGTCTATCGATCTCCGGCAACGATTTTTTTATTTTTCTGCTGAAAGCAATCAAATAATTACATTTGCTTTGTAAAAGCAATTGATTAATTGCATCTTTTTGGTTGAATGAGTCAATTGATTATATTTGTACTACATAGGTTACTTTACAAGACTCATAATACATCATTCTAAATGTAGACTTGAGTTGATGCATTTCATGAAGTACTTATATATGCAGCAGTATTCTTGATTGGTAATAGTAAAAATTTTTATTACATACTTTTATTACGGAATTTTTATTTCATGCATGATCAATTATTGAAACAGATGAAGAATAATTTCACGTTCTTGGACAACAGAACTCAACACAGCTTTTAAAAGTTATCAGACACCAATCAACTGACTGCAATCCAATGATAGTAGCAATAAATTTTCATTAACCTCTTATTTTAAGTTTCATATAAGATTCAGATTAAATTATTTAATATTTAAAACACGAAGATACAAATCAAAGCTACAAGCATATACATGTAGATCATTCCAATTGTACTATAACGTTTCTTTCGTATCATTGATTTTAAAAATGGATACTCGAAATAGCGTGATTGTCTTTGCCGGTATCTTTCTGTTTTGACTGTCCAAAATGTGAACTAATTTTCTGTTTATAGTGTGCCTGTGTAATCAGTCCATAAAACAACGCCGCGTGATGATGAAATTGCATGTATGTTGTGAAAGCGGCTCATGAAGAGCGGTAGAGAAGTATTTTTATGATTAGACAAGTTGTGAAAAATACTTTTGGCAGACGCATCATCCCTTTTTTACCATCTGAAGGTCCATAAAGATTTCTATAACAAATCGCATGCAATATACGCGTCGCCATTCACTGCCAGACAGTGTTGCTTCCCTTTATTTGCGTAATTATCTGCGGGAAACCGGAATCTACTCGATAGGATACAATATCGAGCACACAAGATTATCTGTAAACATGACTGTATGAATCATGCATCAACAGCCTGACATCATGATGTTTACATTTTAAAGTCGCGTATCCCAAAGCAACTTAAATATTTGTTTAGTAGGTCAGGAACAGGATTTTAAACAGACTCAAATATGCATTTTTAAGTTCGAGCAATCAATGCTGCAAAGAATCTCTTACCTGAAATAGAGCCCAAGCTGCTACTGCAAAATCTCATTCATACAACCAACTTGTTTCAGTTTGACTGAAGGTTTTGTTGTGTGTCTCAGTCATTATTACTTATATACTGGCTGAATGAGTCCACTGTCCTTGTTTCCTCTGGTTCTGCTTCTTAGTGTTATTCGAGATCCAAATCCTAAGTGCGCTATTTACACCGCTTGCATAATAATAATAATATCTTTATTTCTTGAAAATCAAAAAATATTTCAATAAAAGTATGATCGACTTAACAGCATGGATGAAAGCAGTAAATGACTTAAGTGATCGAGAAAGACAGGAGAAAATTAACGAAATTTCAGTGCATGCCAAGCATTTCATTGATCACGATAGTGGAGAACACAGTGAAACAATTTCGTCGTCTTTCCGTACGGGAAAATGGAACCGAGAAAGTACGATTGCCAATTGGTTGAGTCGCGGCAAGGAGGAGTTTCCTTATAGAAGATATTTCCGAAAAAGGTCATCATTTGAATGAGCACATGAGCAGCTGTTTCCACAAATTATCCGGCGAGCACGGTTAAAAGTTCGTTTGACGATTCGTCGGCATTTATAATTCAAATTTCCAAATAATTGAGCACAGCAGAGAAGGACACTTTCTATTACCGATTCGCAAATCAGTCACAAATCATCATGTGAAATAAAGGCCTTAAGGAAACGAAGCAAGTACAGGCGTCTTGAGCAGCGAATCCATTGATTTTGAAAATGGTGGTTCCAGGAAAGATTTGATGACCACGTAGTCCCTAACAGCTTCATTTGCGATGCTACAGAAAATGGCAAAGAAAGTTCGAGAGCAGCATTTTTCTGGTTCAACACCATGGCACTGGTTTTTGACATGTTGATATTCAGCATGTTGTTTGAGACCCAATCGCATATGTTATTGAATTCCATTTGAACTATATTTTGAAGTTGATTTATTGACATGTTCTGTTGAATTGTGATCACCTCACTGACGTCGGCAGCACGCTAAAGCAGAAAAGTATCTGTAAATTTCGTATATTCCTTTACTACTTTGATTTGTTTAATTTGGTTATTTAAAGTGAAATTCCAGGCCTAGTTATCATCACATGTATCATTTTGATCATAATTTTCATTTTATCGCAGTTTATTTTTGCACTTTTAGAGTTACAGAGCTCTTCCACTACTGTCAACAGTTATTGTGTAATGTGCATGTACTTTCTTGCGTGTCATTATCTATCACTTCGCTATAATGGTCCTGAGGTTCAACCTTCGCCCTTAGGGTGACCAATACTTATATACAAGGCAATTGAAACTGAACCACTTGCCTTGGGCGCTCTTGACTTCTGTTTTCTAAGTATTTTTCCACAGTGATGTTGCTGGATTTGGTGGAGTGGAATGTCAAATTTCTGACATTTTTCGAAAGATAGAAAAATGATTTACCTTTTGCAAGCATTTCGAATGATGTCATACAGGAATTATGTTAGAACCTATTTGAAGAAACCTGACATAGCTGCCGATCAGTTGTGAAGATCTCAGTAGCCAGATAATGACTCAAATTTTCTCACGATCATGAATTGTTCCATAGAAATCGAATACAGTCTGAGAAGTTTGAATGTCGTGTAAGCACTCCTTATTAAAGATGTTAGTGCTTTTTAGTCTCTACCTAGTCATTCGACAACTCCGGGAACTTTCAAGTCGCTTTTAGTCTTTGCAATTTCATTTAAAGAAGCTTGGCTTTCTTGAGATTGAATTGGTAAATTTTCGAAAGAAAATCTTCTATACATTCCACATACTTACTTTGAGCTGCATTCAATGAGCAAGTCAATCTTATCACCTTTTTTTATACTCATTAGTAACTCATTTTGACATTGCACTCAAGAGTAATTAAGGCAAAACGCAAATATGATCAAAAATGGTTAAATGTGAGATTTCGAACTGTATAAAGTACGAAGTTAAATGCTCTTGGGCAAATGAAAATTGTAAGCATGCCAACATCAGAAAATTCCCTTGCTAAAAAGGTTTTAGCGCAATGAGTTGGGTGTTCGGGATCAGCCACTTGCTTTTTGTACATCATATCATATTTGGTCTCTTCTCAAAAAAATATCTGCACGTGTTTGTGAAATCAATCAAAATCAGTCAATCAAATCGATGTAGATCAATAAATCGTCTGTGGTGACTGAAATATTGCAATTGTATATTTTAACATACAATATTATATTTATCAGATCTCAACAGATGTAACCACCACGAGACATGTTTCCTGCCTGTTGGGCCTCATCAGTCGTGGGTATGTTTGAACCAGCGACGTTGGAGGTAGAGAACGTGCAAGCATACCCTCTAACCACAAGGCCACCGGACCATCTGTTGAGAGCGTGAATTAGCCAGGAAGGCACTGCTTTAACGCAGGCACGTGGAGGGCGGACTGCAGTCTGCAATCACTTAATACCGCATCCGAGATTGAGGCGCTTCACGCAGGCGCTACTCATTACATGTCTTTAGACAAGTAACCTGGCAATTGATAAATTTATCAAATCTCAACAGATGTAACCACCACGAGGCATGTTTCGGCCTGTTGGGCCTCATCAGTCGTGGCCTCATCAGTCATCCTTTAGCTCCAACGTCGCTGGTTCAAACCTACCCACGACTGATGAGGCCCAACAGGCCGAAACATGTCTCGTGGTGGTTACATCTGTTGAGATTTGATAAATTTATCAATTGCCAGGTTACTTGTCTAAACAATATTATATATTTTAATATACAAATATTACAATTCGCCTCTAACATGAAAATTCTCGACTCTCATGAAACAGTCGACGCTAAGAGGTACAGGGGTAATCAAAGCAATTTTCTGTATAATAAATCGCTACCAGTAACTCAGATCAATACTGACCAATGAAATTCAAACTTCAATTAACTTGTGAATGACATTTTGAGTGGCATGTTCGTTTTAAGCATGGAAATCACCTTTCGGATTTTATCGACAATTTTTTCAAGATTAGCATAATCTAAAATGGATTTAAGCTCGCAGTGCATCGTTAGTCATTGTTCTTCGCATCGGAGTGCAAAGTTCTACTCCAGTGTTTCAAAAGAAAGGAAGCCCTGACTACTTGAGGCCCGCTTCGCTGCCTCTGCATTGGAACAGCAAAGCGGCGATTTCTTTGGTCATCTGGCCGGTTCCCGCTTGTGCGTCGCTAGCATTTCAATAAGAACCAAAATATTAGCGTATAGGCGATCTCACGCTATCCTCATGGTTAATATTTTCAAGTTCTTCTCTATCTGGCCATCCGCAAATCCTCAAAGTTAAGAATTTATGCGCAGTCACATATCTTTGCAGTCATGATTCGGGACATTGCATTTGTGAACATCAGATTATTCTGCGTGAATAGTCAAGATTGATTCAGCCTACAGTCTCCAAGCCCAATCTTTAGCTGAACTTCAAACATGAACGCATAATCACAATGTCAATATTTGACTTTACAATGGAAATGTGACGCTTTCTTCACAGATAGATCAAATATTTGGAGCAAAAGTGCAAACATTGTGAAAGAAAAACGGACCGTGAAATTTACAAGATGAAGTTTAGAAGGTAGGAAACAATTTTGACGGAAGAGTTGCACTTTCCATTCAAGCTATTGATTTGAATAAAAACAAAAGCAACAAGTTAACAAATTTAGAAATTCCTACTTTTTGAAATCACTACTAGGTGAAGGATAACAAAACGTTCATTTCTCAAATCGAGAACCCGAATATGAAATACGGCAAATAAGCTACAATTACGTATAATGAGAAATGAGAGTACATGTAGTAATGAATATGATGATGTTATGGAAATATTTACAGATGAGAATATCATGTAGATGAGAAATATGATCGGAGAGAATAAGATAGCTCTGGAAGGAGAGGACATTGACATTGCAGAAATAACATCAGAATGTCAGCCTATTTCAACACATGAATGTTATTTGGAGGAGAGATTAATAAATATAAACGGCCTGATATCACATTATCAGGCTTTTTACTTATTGAAGTATTACCAAAGCAAATTCTATTTACCTATTAAGCAAAGTCTAATTATGCAGTGGTCCGGAACAGAATTTTATTGCCATGCATACAAATAATATTATATATATATTAATATATATAAATATATCAATTATATTGTAATATAAATAATTACCATGCAACTGATATTTTGGTATATTTTGGTATACTGAGAATGTTTTTGTGTAATAGACGTGACGCATACAGAGAGAAATTGAAATTTACACATCTACTTTTGTAGGGACTGGAATTCCAGAAGACACATGGCCTATTCTATCTCGGACTTGATGATCGGCAGGAAGACAGCAGCATGGATCAGTCTGACTGAAGACTTGCCACTATGAGCAATTTAAATAATAAATAAAATGTAAAGCTAGGATCAATAATCCTGCGACAAATAAATACATGAGGCAATATAATAATAAGACACATGCAACAAAATAAGCAAAAAAACGATGAAATATTATTTTTTGTTATTATTGTTTTATTAGCATTATATTATTTTCATGATATATTCATGAGGCAAGATACCAAGCATTGAGACATCGGATTTTCAGACACCGGAATTGGCTTTGTTAATCACATTGACCACATACAGTCTTTCGTATCGAAAGTGAAATTCGGTATTCGGCTTCCGTGCATTTCACTTTTATTAAAATAGAATAAATAAATGAACGTTGTTTATACTCGGAAGCACATTAGGCAGGGAGCCATTCTTCCATGTGGCCGAGTTGTCATTTACCACTCTCATTCTTTTTCGTGCTGAGTGTTTAAGCAAGAATGCAGAGTGTACCTATTTTAAAAGTCTTACGTTTGACCCAATGATCACTTCTCTCTCTCTCTCCATCTTTCTCTCTCTCTCCATCTCTCTCTCTCTCTCTCCATCTCTCTCTCCATCTCTCTCTCTCTCCATCTCTCTTTCTCTCTCCATCTCTCTTTCTCCATCTCTCTCTCTCTCCATCTCTCTCTCCATCTCTCTCTCTCTCTCTCTCTCTCCATCTTTCTCTCTCTCTCTCTCCATCTCTCTCTCTCTCTCCATCTCTCTCTCCATCTCTCTCTCTCTCTCTCCATCTCTCTCTCCATCTCTCTCTCCATCTCTCTCTCTCTCTCTCCATCTCTCTCTCTCTCTCTCCATCTCTCTCTCTCCATCTCTCTCTCCATCTCTCTCTCCATCTCTCTTTCTCCATCTCTCTCTCCATCTCTCTCTCTCTCCATCTCTCTCTCCATCTCTCTCTCTCTCTCTCTCCATCTCTCTCTTTCTCCATCTCTCTCTCTCCATCTCTCTCTCCATCCCTTTCTCCATCTCTCTCTCCATCTCTCTTTCTCCATCTCTCTCTCCATCTCTCTCTCTCTCTCTCTCTCTCTCTCTCTCTCTCCATCTCTCTCCATCTCTCTCTCTCTATCTCTCCATCTCTCTCTCTCTCTCCATCTTTCTCTCTGTCTCTCCATCTCTCTCTCTCCATCTCTCTCTCTCTCTCTCTCTATCTCTCCATCTCTCTCTCTCTCCATCTCTCTCTCTACATGTACAAAAGAAAAAGAAGATGAAGTACACATGAATGAGTGAATACAGCAACAGTTACTGATTGAAATGATAATGGCATAAACACTCGGAGATAAGATGAAAGTGATCGATCACAAGTTCTTCGATGGGTGCATAATGTCTGAAGTGAGTCTTGAAATCTCTCTCTCTCTCTCTCTCACCAGCTGGAGTTCGTGTTCTAATTCATTTGAGTAACGGATGACTCCATATAGTGACTCTCTGCACCTATAGATACGGACCATTGTGTACGAAGATCCGTTTGGATCTCACATTGGCAGATAACTGTAATATTAGCAGAAGATGTTCTTGCGTCAGAAATTTTTGTTTATCGGCCAAGAAATTGACCTACATTCCAGAACCCACTGTAACCACCTGTGTCTGTTATCTTCCGGTTGATTAATACAATGTAACAGTTTCAGATGTACAGAATATTCTCGAATCATTTTCACGATGGAGTTGCCAGCGGTGAAATCATTTGAGAACGCAATTGCATTACTTGAGGTCTCAAAATGTACAGGATATTATTAGCCAGAACACGATAACAAATTAACACCTCAATGCATCGGAATGAGGCATGTGACGCAAGATTTCTGCACTTCAATGCTCATTCACGTTACAAAAAATGTGGCGTGTTTGATATTCTCGTTCTGCAATCTGTGCGATATTCGTTCTATGAAATCATTGAAATCAGCATTACTAATTCTGAAAATATATTTGAAAAGATCTTTTCTGATTCAGAGAACGTCGACATTCCTGCCGAGAATTGAGAAAGATCCTGTTACAGTTCTTTAGAAAACATGATTTAAGCTAAAAAAAGTGGGACACGCAAAGTTTGTCTCACTTAAGTGACATTTCCTTCTCATAGCTACAAGATTGCAGGTCAATGGGGCCTCTGATGCTTTCGCAACACACAGAAGTTCTCTATCTCGTCAGACATTCAATAACTTGTCGGTTCCGCACTAAACCCTTTCCCTACTGAAGTGTTTCTCCGAACGTGCCTCACCGGGGGGGGGGGGGCGCAGTTCGCACACATTACTCATCTCCCAAACTATTGCACCAATTTTGCCAAACCACGCATCTATCGAATGGGCATTCCAACGGGGATTCAGAAAAACACCATCAGTTATTATTCCAAGGTCATCCTTGGGCTGAGGTGAAGGTCAAAGGTCAAAAACCGCCATTTTTTACGAATACCCATTAGATCACTATTTGAAATGGAAAATGCCAACAAAAACTAATATATCACACACTGATCGAAAGATTTCCCACTGATTCGAATCCTGAGATTCCTAGTACATTTCCTGACAATTACCTACTAGCATCTTGGCAAGAAAGAACAGGAAACTTGTCAGAAAGTCAGGAATGGCCGGAATATGGCAGGTGATGATAGGAAACCCAGGAACTCGATAGGAAAGAACAGGAAACTGACAAGAAAGTCAGGAATGGCCGGAATATGACAGGTCATGATAGGAAACCCAGGAACTCGACAGGAAATAACAGGTTCCTAGTATCTGCTAATTTGCTATTCAAGCAATCGTTCTCTCCTAGTTCCGGCATCATTGTGACATCATCATCGCAGATGATAATGCGTCTCAACTTCTACATGTTAGAGGGAACTTTGCAACTGAGTGAGTAGTACAGATAAGTTCATTGCTATCTGAATCTCAAGTGATACGCAAAAAATGATTTTAAACTTGACCCTGCATAATGATAATGATGAATAATGTTTTTGATTAGCATCCACAGTGCTACCGGTATCAAGTCTTTGTTATTCAACCCTGATTCAGGCTGAACAGTCGAAAATTTGATGCTGAAGTTATTATAACTATGCTGCTAAAGAGATTCTTTTCATTAAATACAGTAATAAATAATACTTAAGTAATGATATTTTAAATCGACGATTTGGTCGGCGTTCATTGGCAACAATTCAAAATAACAATAAATAGATGAGATGAATAGACAGAGGGTATAATTATTGACCTGACATATAGTTCAACAAAACAGAAAATTGATTGTGTAAAATCATAAATGTGCATCTAAATTGCCTGCTACAAATATACACTAATCATATATAGTCTTAATTGCCCTTTCGCGACTTCTTGAGCCAATCCAATCCCAATTGATCGATTGCTGATTTGACTTCCTCCCAGCCATCAGGGAACCGAGTAGTTACCACCTCTGTAATCGAAAGTTAACCAATTAGGACCACGCATAATTATACACATGTATTTGCGTGAATCAGCAAGAGTTTATGATACCTGTTAGCTTTCCGGAGTTTCTAGAACTCCTTAGACAGACTCGCCAGAAAGTTAAGGAACTTAATACGAAAATCATTTGATTATCATCGATCCAACATTACATTACATGAAGCAAAAAATGAGTTCTAAAAAATAGTTGAATCGCGCAAAAAGACAAACTGTATGGAATCTGTCTGCAATTGCTTTATGAGGACTACGTTGAATCATTTTCAGTGCATATCGATTAATCTACCTTGATAATTTGAATCCAAAAACAGAATTCATCGAGCCGTAGTATTGACACATTGAACATCAACTGTGACATTATTTCATTTCCGTGGTGTTTTCCAGAGACAACAGGCGAAAGATAATAACACTTTCATTAAATCTCTCGCCTTACAATTTTTTGTCAAATAATAGTAATAATAATATGCGTTTATTGATCAAAAAATACAAAACCTCCAAATGAGAATCGTAGGAGGTACAATAGTCGTTAACATAAGCAATAATTGTGTCACAAGCTTTCATTATATAACTTCGTACATTGAAAAATAAAACCATTAAGTCTCCGTGCACTTTTAACATAAGGTAAAAGAATTCGATCACTGAAGTCAGACGAAGAAGGAATTAAGTCATTCAAAATATGTTCAGAGTCGTTTTTCGCGTTCATCAAGATGCGCATCGCAAGTGCAGCTCTTCTATTCCCAAAATCAAGTATATTGCATCTTGTACACTCTTTGACTTCTCTCCCATGAATTATATAAAAAGCACGCTTGTAGATACGGTAAAGTTTCAAATCTAGCGTCTTTCCGGGGTTGATAAAGACCGGTGAAGCATAGTCCATCACTGATTGAAACATGCTGAAGAAAACAGTTACCATCTCGTCGTGAGTCAACAGGCATTTCAGTACACGTAAAGCATAGAGGCGTTTAGAAAGAACAGAAATAACATAATCAAAATGGTTTGTCCACGTCAATCTATCATTAAAATACAGTCCCAAAACTTTAAGAACCTTGACATTCACGAGTGACGAAACAGGAGAGATTGGAGACATTGAAAAATGTATGTTTAATACTTTTGACTTAGTACAGTTAATAGTCATACGATTCACATAGCACCATGTTTTAAAGTTAAGTATCTCCTCATCCATAATACAAAGATCGTCAGATGTATTTCTTAACACAGGAAACACCATGGTAATATCATCTGCATACTTAACAATAGTAGTCTGTGTTGAAGATACAGAAAAAGTTGACATGAACATCGAAAAAAGATGAGGACCTAAAACTGATCCTTGTGGCACTCCGCTAGTTACGTTAGTGACAGAGCTGAGAACATTTCCCAATCGAACACGCTGTTTCTCTCACACAAATACCTGGACAACCAATTTACAAACTTGTTGCACTCGGGAAAATCAAGTTCAATTATTCTTTGAAGTAATAAGTCATGGGGGACACTTTCGAATGCTTTACTCATATCAAAACAGACAAGACGAATGGCAAGTACATTAGGATCATCCAGTAATCTAACAATTTGGTCATGGATGCTAATGAGGGCGCAAGTTGTGGATGATTTTCTCCGATATGCAAATTGACGATTATCATAAACTTTCATGAAACTTTCGTAATAATAATCAAGAATGAGATTTTCAAATACCTTGCTCAAAACAGGCAAAAGTGAGATGGGTCTGAACTCATCCGTCTGTACAGGTGTAGACTTTGGGACAGGAGATACATCGGCTATTTTGACTGAGCATTACGAAAAGATGCATTGAATATATAGGCCAGAGGGATACAAATGAAATCAGCAGACACTTTTAGTAAGATAGATGGAATTCGATCACTTCCTGTGGCTTTGTTGGTACACAAATTACAGAGACCTCGTCTTACATCATCAACATTGCAAAAATTGACAAAAGGCATCCGAGTTGGATTAGACGTAGATATCGGTACATTTACATTATTTCTCTCAGAAAAACACTCCTAAAATAGACAGTTCAAATACTCGACAGCTTCGAATACATCAGTGAAAAGTGAAACAATGCGATTAACAGAATTAGTTTGGCTGTTTCCTCGAATTTCGTTGACTACTGACCACATTCCTTTGATATATTCCCTTGCTACAAATAAATTTTGATTTGATTTTTTCTTTTTTGTTTTTTTGTTTGTGTAATTGCATAAAACAATTTCTTTTTCTGCTTTCCAACGTTTGTTTGTTTATTATCCAAATTGAGTACAATGGGAAGTAATCCATGTTTTAGGTTCGAACACATATTCGACACATGAAAGGCGGCATTAAGCATTAAATACATCAATATTATTTATCGCAAAAAAACTTATCCAAACTTATCAACGTGGCAAAGGTTGGAAAGTCAACATGTTGGGCTTTGAAAAATGAAAAATCCAGAAAAGAAAAGTCATATCTATTGAAATCTCCGCAAACGAAAAGTTTGGCATTTGGAGTTGCTGACAAAACATGATCAAATACTTCACAGATATACAGACGAAAATTTGTATAGGTTGCAACATTTAGGCCTGCACTGTAAATTGTAGGGCCCTAACTTAGCCACGAAGCCGAAATTTCGTGCCAGTTAGCGCTTAGTTAGTGCCTTTCTAGTATCTCAAGGCACCAGTAGGCGCCACTAGGCACTAATAGGCACCAAACCAAATGTTTGTTTATCCAATGAAATCGAAGGGAAAATCAATGGGCATGAATTCGGCACTATGAACTTCGTGCCTACTCGTGCCTTGTGTTGGTTAGAATTGATGCCTAAATTTTGTGTCTAATTCAAGCGAAGTTTCGTGCCCTAGAGTTTACAGTGTGGTGGTATATATGCACACAAAAGATAGCTCACTTCTGGTTGATAAAATTTGACAAAATTATACTCGATGCCACTAGGCTTTTCAAAATGAGAAGGCAATTCTACAGCAACAGGCTTAACTGACAAAGATGCACACATGATTGTACCGCCTCCACGTCTGTCATCATTACAATTATCTTGGCGATCATTTCGAAAGGAACAAAAACCTAAAAAAAAATGATATCTTCTTGTACATTGATATGCTCTATTACTTGAAAATTGTTGATATGTGACTATGAATATGTTCGTCCATTCTATGACACTTTCCACCTGCCCTAAATATGTTTGTGCATCCTATCTGTAACATTATTCGCTTCCTAACAGCAGCATCTTGTAATTCCACAGGAACTGAGTGACTTTTACTGTGCTTCATGCTTTTAACACCCAGAACTCATCGCAACTATTTGCGACTAGTTTTCTTGTGTCTTAATTTAGTGCTACTGTTGCTTATTATGCCTGATATAATTCAATAAAGATTTATTGTGCTTTTAGTTCAAAAAATTGTATTGAATTATTAGCAGCCATCGATAAACTTACCAAGCCCAACTTTTTTTGGTGGTGAAATTATCAAATTCGATTCTCGGATCTTTTCCGGGACCATTTGGGTTTCTTCGGGCCTTCTTATGTCGCCATACCCAATTTCTTTTTTTCGTACATCTGTGAAGAAAAATATCAATTAGCAGAGCTGGGTATCGCGGAAGTTAAGTTGGTGTTTCCGTGATTTTGATTGAAAATGTCCGAAATTTTGAAGATGATTTATAGTTCACATATTTTTTAAGTTCAAAAACGCTTATTTAATTTTTCTCCGCAATTGTCGGTACCCCATAGTTGTCTAATAATCATTGTAAATTATATCAAAACAATGGTACCCGGTACTGACATTAGGTCTGCTCGTTGGTAGAAAAATCTAAATTCTACTGCGATTCTTAAACTTTCTCAATTTGGTTGACTTATTCTCGCACAGAGCTTCTTGATATTCGTCGGTAAACATGTTGAAGATCTGTATCAAGGACTTCTCTCATTTCACAAAGAATGTTGAAGACGCATTCTCAAGTTATCACGAAGTGTGTCGTGCATGCAGTTGAATCAATATCATGATCTACATGTACAGGTTTTTGCACGCACGTTGAAAAAGGCACACATGGACCTAGGCCATATGACGCTATCTGAAAGGCTATCCAATGCATGCCCCTTCAGCCAATAACAATTGTAAAACAATGAGTGATGAGTGAGCATTAAACATTATGATACGTTACAATTGAATAAAGCACGAGATAGACTTATAACTACCCGATCGCGGACATACAGTAAGAAATAGCTGGCCGCGATCGTAAAATCGTGTGTGTGTGTGTGTGTCTGATGGACTTTTTCTGAATCTCGATGATCTCAGTACAAAGTATGGGAGTGGTCAATACTCTAAGGTTTGTAAGATAACCGATGGACCAAATTTGATAAAAGTTACATATTCTTGGAGCTCATCAGATTTCCTTTCTTTTAAGACCTGACTCGAATGTTCTAATATAAGTAGATAAGGTAGAACATTACACCGTGAAATACACTTGAAGTGTTTATTGACAGGTGCTTTTAACTTGAATTAAATTGTTCAAAATGTGAACAAAACTTGAAAACTTCATATCATCTGACATCTTATTAAAAGATTGATTCAATTTAGTGGTAATCTCAATGTTTAATCTCAATCATTCTAATACTGCCTAATAATGCCTAATACTTTGTTTCCTATGAAGATCCTAACAGGTCTTGTCAAGTATATTTCTCTCGTGTTTCCTAATAGGATGCTGACAGGTCTTGTCAAGCATATTTCTCTGGTGTTTCCTAATAGGATGCTGACAGGTCTGGTCAAGTATATTTCTCTCGTGTTTCCTATAAAGATCCTATTAAGAATAGAGGAACTATTACAGTTCCTACGAAACCTGCCGGGAAATTACCAGGAAATGGCGGTTTTCACAGGTTATGGTAGGAAACATAGGATTCTTGCCAGACAAGTAGGATTCGAATCAGTGGGTTGGTTAAAATGACTAATATAACGATGAATCGCTCTGAGATTGCATCATTGCATTAAATGAGGTGAAAGGTCAAATAATATAAACTTTTAGTTCAGCTCAAGTATCACTAAAATCGCATATTTTAGTATTTAGTTTCTGCAGGTGAAAAAACAACCCAATTCGCTGACTTTTATCGAGACACTGAGGCTAAAGGCAGGATGATTCCGAAAAATTTTAATAATTGATGATCAAATGCAGAACTAAAAAGTACAAAAATAACAAAAATCATATTTCAAACTTGAATTTCAAATTTCTACCATGCATACATAATGAGCAAATAATTTCAAACTCAAAGATTTTGCATTTCTGAATATTTCTATATTAATCGGAAGAATTCTGTATGTAATCTCAACTGATTTCATCAAGCATTAATGCCGCAATAAACATTTGAAGTGAATACACCGAAATCAGCCACAATATTCCAAACATTCATATATTGTGCATTTTTACCTAGGCAAGCTCAGATTTTTAAAAAACCTCCTAAAGGTAAAAAAAGACATTTTTGCCAATTTCAGGCATCAAGCATTCTCTTGCAACATCTCCTGTCTGAGGCATGATAATAGCATGTTGCAAGAAGATGACATATTCTCACCGGATCAGAGAAAACACTGGCTGCCGGACTATGAGGTGTACATCATTCTGTGAAAGTCTCATTGTCGGCCTCGTTCCCTGCAGAAACTCGTGCTGGCTGCTGTCGGACTATGAGGTGCACTTCATTCTGTGAAAGTCTCATTGTCGGCCTCGTTCCCTGCAGAAACTCGTGCTGGCTGCCGGACTATGAGGTGTACATCATTCTGTGAAAGTCTCATTGTCGGCCTCGTTCCCTGCAAAACTCGTGCTGGCTGCCGGACTATGAGGTGTACATCATTCTGTGAAAGTCTCATTCTCGGCCTCGTTCCCTGCAGAAACTCGTTCTGGCTGCCGGACTATGAGGTGTACATCATTCTGTGAAAGTCTCATTCTCGGTCTCGTTCCCTGCGCAAACTCGTGCTGGCTGCCGGACTATGAGGTGTACATCATTCTGTGAAAGTCTCATTCTCGGCCTCGTTCCCTGCAGAAACTCGTGCTGGCTGCCGGACTATGAGGTGTACATCATTCTGTGAAAGTCTCATTCTCGGTCTCGTTCCCTGCGCAAACTCGTGCTGGCTGCTAGCCGGACTATGAGGTGTACATCATTCTGTGAAAGTCTCATTCTCGGTCTCGTTCCCTGCGCAAACTCGTGCTGGCTGCTAGCCGGACTATGAGGTGTACATCATTCTGTGAAAGTCTCATTCTCGGTCTCGTTCCCTGCGCAAACTCGTGCTGGCTGCTAGCCGGACTATGAGGTGTACATCATTCTGTGAAAGTCTCATTGTCGGCCTCGTTCCCTGCACAAACTCGTGATGGCTGCTAGCCGGACTATGAGGTGTACATCATTCTGTGAAAGTCTCATTGTCGGCCTCGTTCCCTGCACAAACTCGTGCTGGCTGCTAGCCGGACTATGAGGTGTACATCATTCTGTGAAAGTCTCATTGTCGGCCTCGTTCCCTGCACAAACTCGTGATGGCTGCCGGACTATGAGGTGTACATCATTCTGTGAAAGCCTCGTTCCCTGCAGAATAATTATCGAAGAATAACCCTTGGTTGACTTTTCACATCAATTTCAAATATCGTACATCAGTAAATCATTATGAAAACTGAACAAGCTTGTTGACTGACTTGGTGGTATGCCGCACAAAAACCTCACTATATTCCACAAGATAATCCGCCGTCATTGTGACATCTCAAAATGAGATAATTTTCTGCTGCGCACTTCATAACGTGACTAATTTTGCATCTACATGTGGCCTAGAGAAGAAGTAATTTTAGTTTCATCAAGACTCGTAGATTTTGAGTGAATGCATCATTCTCATAAATAGATGTCAGATGACATACCTGTTGTAGTAACGGAGCCGTGATTATTTAGAGAACTAACTTAATAATTTCGGCTTTATGAAGCAAGTGAAAATTTCCTTTCCGTCCCGAAAGCTCGTTGATTTATTTCAGATAAAGCACAGTTGTTTAGAGGACACTCAAAAGACTGTTTCAAAAGACTCTCCAAATGAAATGGTGAATAGATCCGGATAATCCCACCGCAGTTACAAATCCATGTCTCATCAATTCTCTTTTCATTTGATCGTCGTGAAGTCTCTTTATAAGTTGGACAGTTTTTTAACAACTGACATTTCATCTTTGATGTGATGACCTTTTGAATGATCATCATGCTTGTCGCACAGAGGTGAATGCGACGTGTCCAGGATGATTAAAAAACATACTTGACATAAAAACAACATAATAGATATGTCGCCTTCAAACGAAAGATGAGTGACATTGAGATTACGATGGGCTTGTTTTAATATCACAAGTCTTGAAAATAAACTAGAATTTGATCAGACATTAGAATATAGAAGATTTATAATTTCCCGTAGTGGGGTGAGGTTTAACGGGAACTTAGTAATCGTATACCATAGTGATCACTGAACGACTTTGATGTCTATGATTGGAAGCAGCCATTGGAGTCGTAAACAATACATCAACGGCGCTAGCGAGCACTTCTTTCAAAGCAATCTAACACCCACAGAATTAAATATTTTGTTTATCTGCTTCGGTTTGCTAGAAGTGTGATTAATACAAAATCGACGGCACATCGAGGAACCTAAGTGGTTAAAAAGGAATTCCTAATACCTTACAGAGATAGGAAAAAAAGTAGTGCGTCGCTTGCGGATTAATGTGAGTTCCAGCAAAGTGTTTCGATTGCCACAATTCCTTCAGATTCGAAGAATTCAGATCATTGCGCACACGTTTTCTCCATAATGTTGGCCCTTCCGATCATTATTAAAGAAAGTAGCAGGCGTACGAAAATTAGTTCACTTGATGATTTCACATCCTCTCCTCGGCATTGCTCACTGTATAGTGCATACATTGAATCGAAGCCAGGCATCGATGTGTGTTTTGGTGTGTGCGAAGTGATATCACAGCACGCACGCATCTCTCACTGGCTCTGTTGTCCTCTGCTGACAGCTTATTGTTTGCTATTTTCAATAGCAAGCGATACACGAATTATCCATTCGAGAAGGAGCAAGTTGTCTAATTCTGTGATGTGGCATTTCGATATTAAGGTTGCATATAAGGTTGCATATCAAACAGGCTGACAGTTATGCACTGTGATTGGCAATGATTTGAATAGAAAAGTTTCATCATTTTTTCTGGGGGAAAATCAAAAGTGCAAGAAATTGTGCAATTACATATCATTTCTAGGAATCACTTTTCAGAGGCATCGCCATACATTCTCTATTCATTGAGTAAGAGTAGAAAAATCATTTTGAGAGTATCAATGTGTTACAGCGTCCACAAATGTCCGCATTTACATCCTCTGAGAGTCGCCTAACATTTGAAGAATGAGGTAAGCACGTTCAGCTGCTTATGAATTACTTGGAGCTCTATACACATCGTGGCACAGTCGCAGGAATATCTGCACTCTTTCTAACATCATCGATCTCGCCTTGGGAGTCCCTGGAAGGAGCCTTTGATCATTCTACTAACTTGTGTGTCACTTGGTTGGCTTTACGGGACAGTCTCCTGCGATACGGTGACAGCGGCGACTCTTGTTGACATTGAATTTAAGTCAGTCACTGACTTTGCATCGTCATTAGAAGCCATGAAGCCCTACGATGTGGAAATTGGCGGAGGCGGTGCCATCGCATTCGAGTCCGAAGCGAAATGTTGCAGCAAGAGAAAATGCCGAAGTTGTCTTCGAGGCAATCTCCTCATCATCCTCCTCATCTCGTCCATGGCAATCGGCATTTGCATGGGAATCGGAATCCGTTATCGACAACCGCCCATGACCGCCCGAGAAATCATGTACTTCCGATTTCCGGGTGATCTGCTCATGAGGATGCTAAAGATGCTCATTCTGCCTTTGATCGTCAGCTCACTGGTCGCCGGTCTTGCGAATCTCGACACTCGCTCATCAGGGTGGATGGGAGTGCGCGCGATTGTCTACTATCTCTCAACTACACTCCTCGCTGTCATCCTAGGCATCATCCTCGTCGTCGCTATCCGGCCTGGAGCAAGTCAGCGAGCAGCGGACATCAACCGATCATCGCGAGTGATGCCCATTGTGAACCCCGCTGATGCGCTGCTGGATCTCCTGAGGTAAGCCTGAGGTGTGAACACCGCTGATGCGCTGCTGGATCTCCTGAGGTAAGCCTGAGATGTGAACACCGCTGATGCGCTGTTGGATCTCCTGAGGTAAGCCTGAGGTGTGAACACCGCTGATGCGCTGTTGGATCTCCTGAGGTAAGCCTGAGGTGTGAACCCCGCTGATGCGCTGTTGGATCTCCCGAGGTAAGCCTGAGATGTGAACACCGCTGATGCGCTGCTGGATCTCCTGAGGTAAGCCTGAGGTGTGAACACCGCTGATGCGCTGTTGGATCTCCTGAGGTAAGCCTGAGGTGTGAACACCGCTGATGCGCTGTTGGATCTCCTGAGGTAAGCCTGAGATGTGAACACCGCTGATGCGCTGTTGGATCTCCTGAGGTAAGCCTGAGGTGTGAACACCGCTGATGCGCTGTTGGATCTCCTGAGGTAAGCCTGAGGTGTGAACACCGCTGATGCGCTGTTGGATCTCCTGAGGTAAGCCTGAGGTGTGAACACCGCTGATAATGATGATGGTCTCTATGAGATCATGTTTTGCACATGTACTGTGAGATATTGATCAGTCAGATGACGAGTTAGGGCCATTTTCCGTGAGGCATCATTGTCCAGCATTTGCATCGTGACTTGCCGCTGCCTCTCCACTGTCGCAGACACTGCCCAGTTTGACGGTACTCATCCGCTTCTTTTCAAATCCCCTCTTTTCATTCATCTAGCCTTTCAATAAGCGATTTGCAAAGTAAAATGCTGATTTTTGTCACAGAAATACAATTTAAAGCAAATCATCAGCAGCAACAGGCCTACCTCACATCTCTCACAGGGAACAGACTTGAATAGCTGACATTTCATCCAATATCAGGAATCATCAGCAGCAGGCCTCTAGTTCACATCTCTCACAGGGAACAGACCTGAATAGCTGCCATTTCATCCAATATCAGGAATCATCAGCAACAGGCCTAGTTCACATCTCTCACAGGGAACAGAACTGAATAGACTTGAATAGCTGCCATTTCATCCAATATCAGGAATCATCAGCAGCAGGCCTCTAGTTCACATCTCTCACAGGGAACAGACCTGAATAGCTGCCATTTCATCCAATATCAGGAATCATCAGCAACAGGCCTAGTTCACATCTCTCACAGGGAACAGAACTGAATAGCTGCCATTTCATCCAATATCAGGAATCATCAGCAGGCCTAGTTCACATCTCTCACAGGGAACAGACCTGAACAGCTGCCATTTCATCCAATATCAGGAATCATCAGCAACAGGCCTAGTTAACATCTCTCACAGGGAACAGACCTGAATAGCTGCCATTTCATCCAATATCAGGAATCATCAGCAGCAGGCCTAGTTCACATCTCTCACAGGGAAGAGACCTGAATAGCTGCCATTTCATCCAATATCAGGAATCATCAGCAGCAAGCCTAGTTCACATCTCTCACAGGGAAGAGACCTGAATAGCTGCCATTTCATCCAATATCAGGAATCATCAGCAGCAGGCCTAGCTCACATCTCTCAATAGCGACAAAACTCCCTGTTTAAAGTTGCAGCCATACCCTTGTAAATTTGACATTCTGCCGCAAAATATGTGATCTTTTTCATCAAATACAATCCATCCAAATAAATCAGTGCCATGAAGGCAAATTGTGAATGCTGAAGTACATTTGAAAGAGACTTTGAGATCTGCAGACATGTGTTTTTGGTTTTAGTGTTTTCTAGAACTTTGAGCCGAAATGAACGTTAATCTGTTATTTGATTCATTTCAAAAGGCTTTCAACGGTTGATAACAATACAATCCTCCGTGCGTGACGGAAGTAAAATTTCCTTTAATATCCTTCTGCTTATTCTTTCACCCATTAGGATGTTGTCTCATTTGTTTCTGTCTAACTGAATCCCAACAATGAGATAAAAGTCCACAAATGGAGGAAAACAATCTGTTTCTATAACCATTCAGTTATCAGTAATTTGCTTGACATTTTTCAATTAATTGGGCGCTCGAATTATGACGAAAGTTCATCAATAATCCCATTTGCACGCATTTCATTGAGAATAATAAAGAATGCATTTAACAAAAAAAAGAAACAAAAAATTGCGCTTTCTATATTTTCATTCACATGTTTAAGTAATGGTTAAAGGAGGATTCATTGATATTTACTGAAATAATGAGGTCGATCGAGATATCTCAGTAAATATCATTGAATCCTCCTTTAACCGTTTTAAAGTATGACACTTTTACCTCTATGATTGGCGGGCAAATTAACAATGTATAAAATGACTATCTATTGAGGCAAGTTTTTCATAGAAATACATATTTCAAAATGCGAAATTGACAACTCCACTTTCATTCTCTTAGCTAATTAGTATAGCGTTAAGAACGTGATGAATGACTTCAGCAATATTTTGGAAGACATTGATATAAATGATTTGATAAGATCTGAAGGAATGGCCAGTTCATCAACTACAACATTTAAGCGATATAGGCCTACATCTCCCATCCAATAATTTCAGGCGATAAACAACTGGCAAAAAAAGTCACAGGCCGTCAATCAGATTGTGTTGATGTTTACAACGCTGTAGGTGAAAAGCGTTGTGATCAAGTGTTGCATCACATGAAAGAGGCTCGCTCAGTATACAGAGAACAAACAGTCAAGTTACTATTTGCGATGCTGCCCCGTCATTCGAAATATCATCTTTCTGTTTGAATTTGGGAATTAAGCCCAAGAAAGTTACAGTTAAACAGTCGGATGGATCTTCGGTTGAACTGGATTTTTGATTTTATCTTAATGTTTTTCTCTTAAGATATTATGATCATTTCTGCATGTATATTATTATTAAAGTTATGTGTATTGAAGTATTCACCGATGAAATATTCTATATCTATAGTATAACGATTTTCATTATAGCTGATTTGATTTCTATGCTCACAGGGCAAATTAACAGGATTGGGGATATTACAGAAAATAATGAGATTTCTAAATAGCAAAAATACATAAGAAGATAAAATGGCATAGTTTAAATCAAATTAAAGAATGGGATGCTTAAGAATTCTTGGAAAGAAGGTCTTGGAGGAGGAAGGATGCAATCTCATGCAAATGCCCTGATAGAAGCATCTAGAAGAATGTAGATTATAGCTATGCAGCTACGGCATCCGTGGACATTCCAAAATATAGCACATATCTTTGAATGGAGTTCGGATGAAGTAGCTGTATAGCTATTATCGAACGTGCTATGGTCATCTAATAGAGTTAGATATCGACATCCATAGAAGTAGATAATAATACACTAGAATGGAAGTTTGATATCTTGCCTATATACAATGATGGCACATGGAAAAATCTATGGTTTGCAGATCAGATTCGATCTAGAACACTGTATCATAGTCAAACTATTTGCCAAGTTGGTTGTGGAAGTTGTTGACAGCCTAATTACAGGACTTTCATGAAAAGAATTGCAAGTGAGATGGCGGCATTGTTTCATGAGAAATAGCCTACTATTCCATGGATTAATTTGTAGCAGTCACTGACAACAATTATCAAATTTTTCAATCTTAGAATGAGAATTAAAAATTGGTTCACAAAGTCATGGTTGAAAGTGGTCGGTGTGCTGTTTGTAAGAACATCTGAAGAATTCACCGATAGATAGTCTAATTATTGGATAATTTCTTCTTCAAGCGGCTAAGAAACCTGGCGCTTTTCTGGAATAAAAACATGAAATTTTCTTTACCGACAATCATTTCTCAAATAAATGAAATGTCGCTGGAACTTTTCAATTAATCATTGAATGACACATGTGATATTTTGGAAGCTGATATGATATGAATGCATGTAGAGATTTTGAAAATTATTCAAATTTAGTGAACAGGGGAGCCCTTTAAAGTAAAATGAATACTCTCAGATTTCTTGGCCTCTGATTTCAAGCTGGAGTTATGTATGTTCTGTAAATCGACATTACAAGTTGCATAAAAGTCTGATTATACTATCGATAGATTATCGGAGCGATATTTCAAAATGATGAACGTACAGAACGTTTAAAAGGATTTCCTTCTTTGTCATCCTGTCGGCGCAGTGTTTTGTAAATTCACTATTGCTTTTGTGTATACGGTCTTTGGACAAGGGCAGCAATCCACATCACGAGTTGGCTTGATAAATGGAAACCAGAAACCATGGAGACCAGCTCGTACGATCAGCTTTTCGCCCCATCTAAGTTCCCCAGAGCGTGTGCCATAATTTTCATGCAATTTCCATTCTAGGACTTTCTATGGTATTATTAATTTCTATGTCGTCATCTGTCTTTGCATGCCGATCTCATATGAACTACCAGATATCATTGCGGCCCCTCTATTATGTCTATCTTAATTTCAGTAGCGCAGAAATGGATATGAAGATAGACATCTAGATATAGCATCACACCTGTGCAGATGTCCATGATCTATACCGGGTGTCCCAAAAAAAGTAACGAAAACTAAACGCTTATAACTTTTTCAATTTCCATTCGATTGAGTTAAGTTTTTGCATACAAATGGAAAATACCCATAAGTTTTTGCATGTAAAGTATGAAGCTTGAATATTGAGTAGTCTTGGAGAAAAACGGGAATAAACACGAATCTTGCGTATTTCCAATGGTAGAATTCAAGATTTCGGGCATACACTAATCCCAAAAGTGTGTGTGTCACCTTTTAATTGTGACCAAATAAATACACATCAAAACCTCTTACCATGGTGCAACATATGTTCCTAAGATTGCATAAGTTAAGAAAATTAATTAACATGATGATAAACAATGATTTTTCAATATGATTATAAAACGTTAGTAACGACGGAGACCTGACGAATTTATCGCAGTTGTGATTCTTCGGAGCATAAATACGCCCGTATTTACATGTACGAGTATATTATTATCAAGTCATCAATTGCGCTCCGAGGAATGGTCATCCAATCTTCGACCACGATGGATTGTAAGTCCTTCAAACAGCTAATGCCACCTCTTTTTAATACTCTCCTCTTCGCCCGATCCCATCAGACATATGTTCGATAGAATTAAGATCTGGTCATCTTGATGGCCGGTTTATCCTTCGAATGTTGCTAACATGGTGAAACGGATCAGTCAGTGATGAGCTATGCTTCATGAAAGATGGAATCCGGCAATCTGCCATCGATGAATTAAAAAATCTAGTCTCAGTATTAACGTAAATATTCAACCATTCACAGATTTCAGAATTCGTAACTCACTAAGATCGTAACGTCAGATCGCTCTTAGAACATTAATTGAATTGACTTTTCATACTTTGTGTACCTTATCTGGAGTTCTCAACTTTCATTCGTCCATCCCTTCTTATAGGCTAGCATCCGCCTGTCATTCCTCAATCTTCGAAACTTGCTCTCTTTTGCAAATATCACCTTCCTCCAAATTTCTCTCCAAACTTATTCTTTTCTTAGCATATGTCTCTCAATCTCCTTAGTACTCGCAACAAACGGTCTCCGTTTTCTCACACCGGCCTTGCGCAGGCAGTTGTACGTAGACCGTTTATGAAGCAATCGCTCATTCCAAATCTTTCAAAACTCTACTGCGGATGAGAGTCAGCTATTCAGAACATGCCGGCATGTACGTAAGCAGTGGGCTGTTGCGGCGTTCGATGGATTTTCTTTTCTAACGGTAGAGCACTTTTATTCACTAGTTCTCACTTTGTGCCTTGCTCTCTACCTCAAAATTATTCATTAGTCAATCAATGTTGCCAAATTCATTGATGAAAAACCAAAAGCCTCGGCTATACAGCCATCTTTTCTTTAGTTCCCTTCGTTTTCTTGTCCAATTCTATTTCTCAAATTTGCTGCCTTCATTTCGTTGGTTGTGTTGGCATGCTTGAGTACAATTAACTTCAATATCCAAGCTTTCTAATACCAGTGCATCTTATAACATTCATAGAAATATATTTCAATTCAATGGCTAATTTATCCATGCCATATAGAGTGCTCAATGTTTTTACAGATATATCAATTTTCCAATTTTTTGACGATGTCACCCTTCAAAATTAGAAAGCAATTCAAGAGGTGACAGACATTTTTGGGATAAGTGTACACTGTAATCTGGCACCTCCTAAAGCGGAAGAAATCTGCATCCTAAAGCGCCACACACTAAAATTTCAGAAGGCTAAGTTGAATTAGTAGGCTAGCATACTGAAGAGAACAATAACCCTTAGACGTAAGCTTCTGCATAGAGGAGAGCGTGAGTCACTGCTTGCCAGACAGGAGGAACGCTGTCGCATAACAATAGCTGCTATTGAGGACATCATAAGTTCACGTTGCTGTATGTACGTGAATCATTCTCCGCTTCATCTCTTCGAGGCTATGTAGCTGGCTTTGACTCCGAGTGGCAAGTTGACTTTCTGTCAGTGATATTGCAATTAAATTTTTTAGTGAAATTATCTGTTGAAGTTGTGTAGTTGTAAATTGCAAATATATGGGTATCATGATGTCATGTCAGGAGAATACATCTTTCCCATCAACGTCGATCGAAATACTGGATAAATGGAAAAGAAATACAATAAGACTTGAAGCCAAATGGCCAAAAATTTGCATTCCACAGTTCCTCGCGATAGTCAATCGTGACAGATATACTGATCAATCTGGTTCATCAACTAACAGCAGCTCTGAAAAATGAGGTGAGTTTCCTGTTGCTCTGATAGCCTATTCGAAAGAGTTGTAATGCATGCATGCTGTATAGCACTAATGTCAATCGAGTCTGCGACTTCTGTAGTTAAAATGCAACTTTTCATAACGGGACTTAATTACTTTTTGCGGATAATGGAAATTATAAATTTCAGAAAGCTGTAAATTTTCGAGGTAGGCATACATCGTATTTTTCAATTTCATGCATTAATTCGCGTTATCTGTGCTCGGTGAAGCATCTGAGAAGCAAATGCGCACTCATAGAAACTGCTCAAAGTACTCATCTGTTACAAATGGCGCGTCCAATAAGGTTTCCGAACGAAGGTAGAAAAATAGTAGATGCACGCATGTGAAGGGTTAATTGAAATGGCATATCAAGTTTAGGATTCAATGCAAAGTTCTAAATGCTTTGATGTACACATATATCATTTATGTGTTGTCAATTATATTCAGAATATTCGAAAATTCAATGAATTTTAATAGAAATACAAAATCAATTCTGTATTTAGTTTATTAGAGGCACACATTAGTTGAATGTAACCTGCTAATGTAACCATTTATCACCAACTGTCATGATAATCAATAGTCAGATAATATTATAGACATCGAAAAAATGCAATAGACGACATTGAAGGACATTCGTTTCCATTATGTAGTAGAAGAAATTGTCTTCAGTCTTTCCTGATTCATACATTTAAGAAGAAACATCTTTGTAAACATATGCTTAAAATTTCGCATTCAATCTTTTAAACGTTTTTATCTAATCTATTAAAATTCTGCTGCTATATAGTTGTGAATTCGCTTAATAGATTATCATCAAAATATATAAAATTCCGTATGTTGAACTATGGGCCAACAGACTACTGACAAATTAGAACTTCTATACTTCTGTATAAAATCTTCTGCTAATAAATATCATTCTTGTCAGTATTCAAATATCCGCAGTTTTTCTACAATGTCCAGACACTATTGGATGCAAACGTATTTTTAATGTACGGCCATAAGTGTTCCACTTCTATGAATATTCAGTCCATCCTGTTGGCTACTTTTAAAAGTAAATCCATTTTAGCAATGAAAGTCTCTTTCATACTCTATTCACATTAGTCATTATTATTAGTCATTTCTCAACGTAGCATGATATCAAAGCAAAAATAGACTCCAGCACAAATAATAAAGACTAAACAGTCATCAACACAAAAAGAGAAGATTAATTAATTAATATTGAATGTTTCTACTCTGTAAAAATGCATGATAAAGTATGTAATTCTGACAGCAAGAAAATGTCCGCCTATTGAATGGAACTTTTTTATTCTTTTTCATGAAATCATCTCATGATCTTTCCATTTTTTAATTTTTATAAAATTTCTAACGACGATCTTGGGCCATATAAGCCATGCCAGTTATTATTTTTGAAGTCAACTTTAGCTCATACATGTTTGGTAGAGACCTGTGACGCTCATATTGTTTTCATCTGATTAATAAGTACGGCTACTTGTTGTCGACACATAGCAGTTTGCAAGACAGTGCATGCTGTCTGAAGTGGAGAGTCAATAACAAACATATGCAGTATTGCATTAGAACTTTCAAACGAAAGTTAGTACTTGTGAATATGGATTATTAGCATAATATGTGCTATTTTTTGGAGATATGAAGCTCGTGAATTTCCATAATCTGTAGAACATCGAATAACTAAGAAAGGAGACAATTTTCTGCAACAAGAGGTTTCAATCATTTTATCAAAGTACATGTGTATGTATTCAATTCAGCATTGATAAATTATATTATCTGGGCGTATATCAAAATAGATAGCGCAATAAAAATAATTAAAAAATACGACATGCTCTATGTATGCATGATTATAAGAAATTCTATTTTTTTCAATTATCTGTCAAATCAAAAGCTTCGAATTTTTGAAGAAATCATAATTTCTTCAGCCTGCTGCATGTAACATGTAGATCTGACGTCCTTGTATCCTAAAGTTGATTATTTTTTTCCTTTCACTCCATAGTTCGTAACTAAAATTCCTTTTTCTTTTCAGCAATCATTTCGACTGGAATATCAGTGAATACTAATATATGGTGTCCAAGTATTATATATGTGCTTTGACGGATGCAGCATCTATGCCATCACGGTACATGCAGTCTTGTTTCTAACATATAATCTCCAACGCAATCGACAGTATTTGGCCACCGTAGAAACTGCTGGAAGGACTTCTTCGTGTGCGTCACATCTTCACCAAGATCAGTGCACAACTCAGTGAATTTTTTTGGTGCCATAAATTACTTTGAATTCTTTAGTTTCCATCTTTCTATAATAATTTTTTGATGATTTCCATGATGTTTTAGAGCTGCAATATCTGTTAGTTTAGACCGTAATTTACTTGAACAATAATAGAGATTGATTTGCATAGGCCTATCTAGCATTTGATTGTTATTCGATATTCGCATCTTGAGAGAATCTATTTGTTACTTTATCTCTATTGCAACTGTTGATCTACGATTTCACACATGATTTTATCCACATAATTCTGTAATAAATATCCTGCATGTTTCTGACATCTTTTACTGTTCCGACACTATATTATGTAGCATTTGTATTTTTTTCACCGAAAATTGCGTGGTCAGGCCAAAATTTTCATTGTACATGTATACATGAGATTTCGTTGTATCTGTTGCATAAATAGACCTGTGATTGTTGTATTCATTTTGGTACAGGGTGTCAATTTTATACATTTCAAGTGAATTTCAGTAAAGTTTGTTTTTTGCATTCGAATTGCACAACACTAACGTCATGTTCTCTTGCATTACAGTACTACAGAGGTAATAGGTTTCATATTTCTTTAGAGGGTTGTTTGTAAAGCAAGAAATAAATATTGAATGAATATAATGAGAGTATTGTCTGCAATAAATCTCAATGCGTAACCCGTCTATTGCTGAATAAAGATAGTAGTATGCATTGTCATAAGGGAAAAGTAGAATATGGCATTGAAAAAATGTTTTAGGAGGTGAGAGGCTAGCCTTCTAAAAGGCGCATGCTTTAGGATTTTTTTATTAGTTACGAATAGTGTCTTGCTTTAGGAGGTGATTCAGCTCGCTTTAGGAGGTGCTGGTTTACAGTGTATATGCCATTTCCATCCATCAAGCTTCATCATAGCACGCCTTTCCAGCATGCATAGTACGAAAGTCCAGCAACATAGCACGTCAAGGATTGATTTAATATGAAAATGTGATTAAGCTTAGATGAAACTGATCGTCAAAGATCTTGCTTTTATCAAATCTAATACAAGATGAAGTTCACAGCAGCGCAGTACATTTAGCAGAATTAATTCTATTTTGGCGTGCAGGAAGTCTGCAATGAAGACAGCTCGCGCGTTTGATACACATTGTTAAAAACATAACATTGTCCAGGGGTAAGTGAATGTGACATAAGACGCACAATTAAATAATTGTGGCCAACGGGACTCTCCAAGAGGGTCCTTTAGAACGGGGACTTTTAAGAGGTAGTGTTCGGATATGAACTTGGACAGTTCGAGGATCAGCCGATTTGGCTGTTCGGATTCAGGAGGCAGTCACGTATGCACGGCAAGATTGCACAAACTAGCTACTTGACGCTGTTGAGGCCTTTTATCCCAGGTAGCTTGAAACTTACGACATCCTTTTTGTTGCAATCAAAATTTCTTACTCTTCCAGATTATAAAAACGCATTTCTGAAGATGGCCGACAGCTTGGGCTTACTCATGATTGAGACTTTCTGACTCTCTGTCATAGTTATAACAAAGTTTGACGTTGCAAATGTTTTCATTTTTAAAGTACGTCAGCAAACTTATTAATGTTTCCTTACTTCGTAGTCCATCAAGTTTTTTCTAGACATGACATCAATCTTCAACATACTATGATTTCTGAATCATCCGTAAAAATCTGTTAAAATGAAAAGTCACAATTAATTTCATTGTTCTTGCAGTTCGTAAAAACAAAAGCTTGTTTTTCTGATATGAACGGAATTTAACTGTTACGTCATCATTCATCAAATCGTGACGTCATCAGTCATCAAATTGTGACGTCATCAGTTTAACAGATATTTCCGAACTTTTTCTGCGAAGCTTTTCTGTAAAGTTTAACGGCTGTTTTATTTGTTTTTAACGGTGTATAGTTTACAGTGCAGCCTATTTCGGTTTCAATCAAATAATCTGACGTGGGATGAATGAAGAAGCAATATCCTGTAGAGTTTTGATAAACCATTGATGCATGCATATAATTGATGACTTTTACTTAAATCCTCTCTTTCCATTGCATGAAAATTACTTGTAATGACTTCACACTCCATCACATCGATGTGAAAAGTGATTTCTTCATCTTAAGCTGTGGCAGTCAACACTGCACTGAAATTGCAGCCTTTTCTATTTCACTCATTTTTAACGAGTCTGTCCAATTACTTAACCAAAAACTCTGAAATTCGAATTGAAGCATGGAAATTTGAGAGCATCATAATAAATCTAGAAAGCCTTCTACCCCAGTCTTCATTGAAAACTGAGTGAAGATGCATGATTCTGAGCCTGAATTTATCTGAGTCTGGTTCATATCTGCAGCTGATTCCAACCTCTGAAACGCATTGAAACATCTCCTGATTTCAGAAACTGTTTTCCATCGAATATCGTTGTCGCTGCATTTCGCCAGACAAAAACTACATTGGTGGAGAAGACTGCAGTGGCATCGACTCTGTCCCCGAACATTACTACAATGGGGCCAACAACCCCGAGCTCAAATCTCAACTCAACCGGTAAGTCTCAATTCTTCCAAGACACATGACATGCGCTTGTCTTTCAAGATAACTACGGTTGAAATCAGATAATGAAAGTGAAGCCTTCGATTGATACCGTATAACTTCAGACACATCAATCTAAGCAAGATTGCACACAGACTTAGCAGTTTCCTAAAATAATTCATCTTCAATATCGGGAAAGAAATAAAGTGCAAAATATCTTATTCTTGACTGCTCTTGTAATCCGCTATTGTGTACGAATTGACACTGTTGTTCATGCTAATAAGAAAACTAGATATCAATGAACTCTTGTTTGAGAAGACTACCGAAGTTGAGATGTTAATCTTTGTAAAAGCTCCCGAATACCATAAGTTGACTCATGGTGCTTCTGATGGCACGAATGGCTCAAGCACGGAATTAGATTGTTTAATCGCATCACTTTGCTAGAAGTGCAAACTGATTCAAAATAATGGCACATGCAGGAACTTAATAAGTGGGCAAAAAGAAATTTTTAATACTTTACAGAGATAGGAAAAATAGTCGTGCGCCGATTGCGGATTGCTGTGAATTCCTTTAAAATACTCCGATCACCACGATTCCTTCAGATTTGAAGAATTCAGATCATTTCGCAAAAGTTTTCTCGATAGTGTTGGTCCTTTTGATCATTTTTAAAAAAGTTAGCAGGTGCACGAAAAAACGTTCTGAAACTTATTTGTAGAACTTGACATCGTCTGTGTCTCTTTGCTGTGTGATCCGGTTGATAACAGTCACTGAAACTTTGCACAATTTGGCGTGTTTAATGTTGTATTGGCTGCTCATTGCTCGATTGCCATGGTATTATGTCAGGAGATTGTGCCATTTCATTTACGTTACATGATCCGTCCGGTTATGTGGTGCGCACCCAGTATGTCATGGAATGCGGTCTTGGTAATCAAGCTAACTTTTCATTGTCCCCACTTCTGCTTGTTACAAAAGAAAATGTGAATACTCGCGCAATATCGTATTATAAATATAATCAGTCAGTTCCTATTTCGGCCAGACAAATACGCGAATTCCGAATATTAATTCAAACTGTCAGCTTATCTGACAGTTAATCTGAGTCCTAGAAATTGATAAGCAAATGCGTTCTAAAACGTTCAATTTCATTCAAGAAACATAGAAAGTAAAATACTTCCTTGAGATAAGCAACATAAAAGTTATTATAATGAAGTACGTATCATTGTGATGTTATTTCCTTATTCCGAAAATATTGAATTACAGATCTCTGTTCATTTCACTGCAACAGCATCAAGCGCTTACTTGACCTCTTTGCAACAAACATGGCTTTTCAGACTTTTAGGTGCCGGCTAGGCCTATAGGTGCATCCAACTCTCCATTGCTATTTTATGTCAAAGACTGTGCGCCAGCGAAGATGAATCTGCACTATTGGGAGACTGACACGGTGATTCAGAAAACACTGGTCTTTGTGGATGATCTTCCTACACACTGTAAACCGTAGACCGACAATTATCTTACAAAATTACTGACAAAACTAACCGACGATTGTCACCTCCAATATCCTGCGATATCCGACGAATTTGTAGGTTCTCCACCGACATCGAAACTTTGTATGCAAATTAACTAAACAAAAACTGATGTAAAGTTAAGGCACTATCACCCGTAGTTAAATGATTAAAGTAAAAACCACATTAGTAGGGAAGAATGGAAGACAGCATTCTTCCCTACTAGTGTGGTTTTTACTTTATTCATTAAACAAAAACTGTTGAATATTGATTGATTTTTTCGATTAGTGATTGCTTGACTTTTGGGCAATCTGTATTATTGTGTGGCAAAACCATGATTTATTTTGACATAATTCGATTAGTTACCTACATTTCTGATAAAATTTAAGCTATAATTCATTGCTATTTTGTCTGAATTGCTATTCATATCATTTTGTCGATTTTTGTCAGATATTGTAGGTGTTCAGTGGCAATCATCCTACAAGAGCTAACGATGACCGACAAAATAGATTTTGTAGGATAAATGTCTGTTAATTGTCAGTCAACGGTTCACAGTGCACAGTACATGAAGGATGATGACTGATGAGACTGTATAATTTTTGCGCTTGCATAAAGTGTCTGAGCCAGAAACCGATGTCTTAATTCTGACATCAACAATGAACTGAGAGTAAACTTTTCATAACATCATACAGCTGCCGTTAGCTGTCAGTATAGACCATTATTCCTGCTCTTCAATCAAGCAGAGAACAGTAGACAATTGAATACGATGGATTCGAGCCAGCGACTGTAATTTCAACTCTCCCGAGACGGTGACCATCAAATTATCGAAGTAGATGACGCAAAGATACTGACCCAGAGTTGGAAGTGGGTCATGGGTCAGATGGGTCAAGTGGGTCACAAAATCGCGTGGGTCAGGTGGGTCAAGTGGGTCAGACTTCGTTGACCCACTTCCAACCAGTTTGACCCATGATGAATTTGACAATCTCAAATACAGTAAACTTCATTTATTCGTATTTTTATCATTCATGAAAAATGATTGAGTCAGTGTCACTGAAAGGGGTGATGAATGCACACAGTCAAAATATGCAACACTATTGACTTTCACAAGCCTCATGCAGTTTCGAAAGGGGGCGGAATTCACACAGATTAAAGGGTCGAAAACAATTGCTGCTGACTACTGAGAGATGTTGGTTAGTGGAGAGAAGTTGCTTGAGTACAACTGTGTATGCTCGATTCTCTGTCATTATGTCTGACGATACCCAATGATCTGTGACCTTGATTTCAGAGATTCAGCTACTGAAGAAGTCAGGTATTCAGAGGTATTAGTCTTGAAAATTTTCTTGCAATGACAGCTGACCTTCGTTTTGTTAGTTTCGTTTGATTTTGTTGGTCTTTCGTAGAAAATATCCTCTGGTAGAGATTAGAATGGTAAATCTCTGGTAAAGATTGATCAGAGCCTAAATATTTTCGAAATATGTAATTGATAAAATATCTTGATAATATACATGCTTCATCTCTAAAGTATTTAGCCCTTCAATCTACTTTCGCATCGTACGTGAGCCATGCATCTCATTGCTCATTCGATGCCTGATAATCTGAAATAAGCTAATTCAGACGACGGTCATTGATATAGACTTATCCCTTTCAAACAGACTTATTACGGCAGAGCTGTGTGAGGAGATATTTTTTGACACTTCGCATCAATAAAAAGTTTGGTTTTGATATTTCATTTGGTATCAATAAAAATAGGAATATTTACATGATGTCGCTAGTGATTGTTATCACAACGTACTCGCACATGTAGCGCCACTCATATATCTATCAGTTCATCTATATGTACGTTGTAAGCTAATTAATGAACTATAAACTTGTCATCGTGCAATTTTCTATTCAAACGTTACACGCATGCTTTCTCCATTTGCTTTTCAATGAATGTCATTCTTAAATCAAATATGCAACCGTTACTTAAATCTAGCATCAGCGGAAGTAAATGAAATTTGAATCGATTGCCATCAGAAGCAACAAAATATTAGTTTGACGATTTTTCTGGGATAATTTTCACCCATGCAGTATCTAACATAATAAATGCATGCATTGTGATTTTGGCCTACTGCAGTCTTATTTTTTAACTTCATTTAACTAAGAAATGTAAAATTTGAAATTTAGTCAGTAGGGCCCTCAACATAACTAATCATCTCTCTACGAGTTAAATAGGTAGCAGTAAATAGGAGAGTCAAGAATTATTACAAGAAACAGAATCGTTTAAATTTTTTTAGAACCTTCGGCATTTGTGGTGCATGAACGTTGATTATAAGATAATTGGGATGAGGTTACATGTCTATTTATCATGCAACAAGTGATCTGATACACTTGAATCTTCATAGCAAATATTAACAAACTTACTACGAGACCTCTACCTAGACCTAGAATCTTGAATGAAAATGAAACTAAAGATGATACCAGAAAAGGAAATTGCACTCACATCATTCACCCTTGCAGCATGTGGGTCAAGTGGGTCAAAGATGTGGTGGGTCATGTTTTCGTGAAAAGTCAATGGGTCAGGAGGGTCGTGGGTCACATATGCTGTGGGTCAGTGGGTCGTGGGTCACACATGCTGTGGGTCAGGTGGGTCATGGGTCACACATGCTGTGGGTCAGGTAGGTCATGGGTCACACATGCTGCGGGTCAGGTGGGTCATGAGTCACACATGCTGTGGGTCAGGTAGGTCGTGGGTCACACATGCTGCGGGTCAGGTGGGTCATGGGTCACACATGCTGTGGGTCAGGTGGGTCATGAGTCACACATGCTGTGGGTCAGGTGGGTCATGGGTCACACATGCTGTGGGTCAGGTGGGTCACACATGCTGTGGGTCAGGTGGGTCATGAGTCACACATGCTGTGGGTCAGGTAGGTCGTGGGTCACACATGCTGTGGGTCAGGTAGGTCGTGGGTCACACATGCTGCGGGTCAGGTGGGTCATGAGTCACACATGCTGTGGGTCAGGTGGGTCATGAGTCACACATGCTGTGGGTCAGGTAGGTCGTGGGTCACACATGCTGTGGGTCAGGAGGGTCATGGGTCAGACATGCTGTGGGTCAGGTAGGTCATGGGTCACACATGCTGTGGGTCAGGTAGGTCATGGGTCACACATGCTGCGGGTCAGGTGGGTCATGAGTCACACATGCTGTGGGTCAGGTGGGTCATGAGTCACACATGCTGTGGGTCAGGTAGGTCGTGGGTCACACATGCTGCGGGTCAGGTGGGTCATGAGTCACACATGCTGTGGGTCAGGTAGGTCGTGGGTCACACATGCTGCGGGTCAGGTGGGTCATGAGTCACACATGCTGTGGGTCAGGTAGGTCGTGGGTCACACATGCTGTGGGTCAGGTAGGTCGTGGGTCACACATGCTGCGGGTCAGGTGGGTCATGGGTCACACATGCTGCGGGTCAGGTGGGTCATGAGTCACACATGCTGTGGGTCAGGTAGGTCGTGGGTCACACATGCTGCGGGTCAGGTGGGTCGTGGGTCACACATGCTGTGGGTCAGGTGGGTCATGGGTCACACATGCTGTGGGTCAGGTGGGTCATGAGTCACACATGCTGTGGGTCAGGTGGGTCATGAGTCACACATGCTGTGGGTCAGGTGGGTCATGAGTCACACATGCTGCGGGTCAGGTGGGTCATGAGTCACACATGCTGTGGGTCAGGTAGGTCGTGGGTCACACATGCTGTGGGTCAGGTAGGTCGTGGGTCACACATGCTGCGGGTCAGGTGGGTCATGAGTCACACATGCTGTGGGTCAGGTAGGTCGTGGGTCACACATGCTGTGGGTCAGGTAGGTCGTGGGTCACACATGCTGCGGGTCAGGTGGGTCATGAGTCACACATGCTGTGGGTCAGGTAGGTCGTGGGTCACACATGCTGTGGGTCAGGTAGGTCATGAGTCACACATGCTGCGGGTCAGGTGGGTCATGAGTCACACATGCTGTGGGTCAGGTAGGTCGTGGGTCACACATGCTGTGGGTCAGGTGGGTCATGAGTCACACATGCTGTGGGTCAGGTAGGTCGTGGGTCACACATGCTGCGGGTCAGGTGGGTCATGGGTCACACATGATGTGGGTCAGGTGGGTCACACATGCTGTGGGTCAGGTAGGTCATGGGTCACACATGCTGCGGGTCAGGTGGGTCATGAGTCACACATGCTGTGGGTCAGGTAGGTCGTGGGTCACACATGCTGCGGGTCAGGTGGGTCATGAGTCACACATGCTGCGGGTCAGGTGGGTCATGAGTCACACATGCTGTGGGTCAGGTAGGTCGTGGGTCACACATGCTGTGGGTCAGGTGGGTCGTGGGTCACACATGCTGTGGGTCAGGTAGGTCATGAGTCACACATGCTGTGGGTCAGGTAGGTCGTGGGTCACACATGCTGTGGGTCAGGTGGGTCGTGGGTCAAGTTTGGTTGACCCACTTCCAACCCTGAGTGCTGACCTGATCATATTGTGGAATGTGCTGACGACCTACTATCCCATTACATTGACAATGCCGCCCGTTTGCTGGATATTTGGTAGCATTTCAAGAAAGAAAAACATGCACTGTTGAGAATTATTTAGAATATATTCATTATTGAAGAACACGATATAATCACTTGACAGACTTGATGTTCCTCTCACTTGAACACTCAGTTATTTCCTTTCTCAGGTTTCCCCATTATCGGATATGGCATGCGACAGCTGAGTGAGTGTAGATAATCACACAGACATTCTTTCGAAGCAATTTGCGAATCCGAAATGTTTTTGTTGAATTCTGTTTGGTCAATGGTAGAATCCATTATAAAACAACCGTCTACAGGAAACGATTGCTCAGCAAAACAGGGATTTGGAGGATTACAGAATTTCGACATCTTTTCGTAATAGTGATTAAATTTAATTTTCATTGTCAATGGTTCTTGACGAACTTTTACATTTTTCATCTTCAAAATCCAATTGGCATTCATTTGGTTTAATACACCCTTCTGACGCTTTCTAATGATTTCCCAAAGTCTATCTGGAGAAGCATTTGCGGGAGAGCGTTCGACTATTCGTTTTAGTCTACGATGATTATTCTGCATTAGGTTTCTCTGGTCATCCGATAATCCATTCACAAATGAATTGTAGAGCTCTTGATTGCGTTTCATAATAGCTAGCAAGCGTTCGTCGGAGCAGAGGATATTGTGATAGAACAGTACAAAGAAAACAATGACGAACGCTGGACGAAGCATTCTGAAGGACATGAAAATGTTCTGAAGCACACACACTCTTATTTCAAATTGTGATGGATGTCTATGAGCGCTGTATTATGCAGGGACTATCAAGATGTCAGTCATAGATTTCCATGTGTCAGCATACTATGGAATGGACTCCCAGATATCATGGGTTAGTCAGTCTATGTTTAGGAGTTGATGACTCTGGGAATAAAGGCATGCTTAGACATCAAAATAAGGAAAACACCATGGAACTAGAGCTTGTAGAAATTAACATCCGCAAAAATCATGGCTAAATTCCCATTTAATCCCGACGACCTGACTATGTAATAAAATCCATGGAACTCAGTCTATAAAAACAAGTCCAAGCAATCTAAGACGCAAATACATGTACATAGTATAATGATGATGTCTATCAATCTATTTTCCAAACATAGAATTCCATCGTTATGATACACGGACATCAAATTATCGTAGACATTTCTATTCTATAACATTAGATTGTCCGGAAATTAAATGAAATGAGCTTTGGTCGTTTGATGTCCGGAAATATCATGGAGATTAGAGGAGGAATTTAAATGTCTATCTATGACACTATTCCATGCAGTTACCCTTCGCAACTATGTAAATGAAATACGAAAATAACTAAGTTTCAATTTAAAGTCCTAAAAGCAGCACATTAAGCAATAATGTACTTCCGGCATTTAAATGATAAAATGCGTATTTTATATACGTTATTTTCACATTTCGGTCCGAAATCACCATTCCCTGCCAAAATGTTGAAAATAATCGCTAAATAGCATCAAACTCTGTGTCGCAATAGCCTATACAGTATACATGTGTGCAGTATAATTGCTAATAGCTGACTGAAGTTCAAATGATTTTCAATTTAAAGCAATTAATCGACTTTGCCACTAATTTACTGAGTGTGGGTTCAAGAACTCACAATGTAGGCGTACTTTTGAAGAGAGGCAAATTGTTAACGTTGCAGCATGGATAAAAAAATAAGCTAGATTCTGCTGAAAAATATTAAAGCTCAAGAAATCAAGAAATGTTCAAAATATAAATTCAATTTTGAAGAAAAAAACTCTGTTTAGCCAAGATTGATCTAGGCCAAAGTGTTTAAAGGTCCACCATGTTTCCAACATACATTCAGGAATGGAAATCTAAAACTGATCAATGAATGTATGTACAGATGGTTATCAATAAGAAAAAGAAGTATTTCTAGATTCGATACAAAGATTTTCAGATGTTCAGTGGGCAAAAGTTTGTAAACACGTTCATATACAGTACATGTCTGAATGCAATCATAAAATTCCCCCCACCTTTAATCGTATAGAGTACATTGTAGTCGTCTATCAAGTAACTTAGTAATCAATAAATTTCTATGCCAAATCAAATCTAGCATTTTAACCATAGAAATGGATCTTCATCTCATGTTTTTGTCTTCCAGACGTCTATGGATAACTATGTAATTTTTCACCACTTCATAGTTTTGACATAGCTATTCAGTCCCTTCCATTCAATATTTCAATACTATTCTGTTGTCAATTGCGATATCAAATAAAATTGCTTATAAGAGCTGGCGAAAAAGTAATATCATAGCTGTCGCCACAAATCTACGATTGATTCCATACTTCCCTTATATACTTACTTTGATCTGGGCCAAAAGATCAAGGATGGGAGCAAGTTCGGTACTCTTCACACAAATTCATCAGACATCAATTAATTAATCATTCAATGACTTCGATATCCAATTCTTCTGAGAGAAGTAATCTTTATGTACGAGACTAAATTCGTGCATATTTCATCAGTTCCAAGAAGATATCAAATTAGAAAAAGTAGATCAAATCGTAAGTAGACGCAACCGCTCTATCGTCAGTGTAATCTTTCGATCATGTCATCATGGCGCTTTGTCATATCTGCTGTGGCTCTCATGATTGAAGGGCAAGAACTCTGACGACACAGAACATCGAAGGTCTTGGTCTTAGGTCACAGGTAGCTTCGGTAGTAGAAACAACACTTCAGACCTATGCAGGAAAGTCCACAACGCTCTGTTACTGGACTTATCAAAACCATCCGAATTTTCTCTACTGCCTCGGTATTGACGTGATGACCCCACGCCGTGCCTTGGCTGGGAGGCACGAGGCGGATGGTATCTGATGGCCTTGTGGACCCTTAATAACACCGCCGATTCCGCCATCTTGATGTCCTTCCATCTTATCCCGAAATCTATCAGATAACTACTTTTGCCGATGATCTCCGGCGCAAAATATTCATTGCGAATAATTTAAAATGAGATGAAATAGACGCTAGATCGAATTCCCATGCAAACATGCGCAGGAATCGAACCTAGGACACCCACACACCTTTGGTCAAGATGTGCGAGTAATGCCGCCGGCGAATATTTTTAGAAAAATCCGAAAATGGAATAACCATTGACATCTAAACTCAATTTATCTATTCCTTGCTATTGATGCCAAGATGTTTTGACCTGAGCAGAAATAAATTAATCCACTGTATCCGCCGAAGTCATTTACTATAACTCATTGAATTTGAATTCTGAGAATTTTTCATTTTGCTTTGACACGGATATTGGTTAGTTAGAGCCTTGATCAATAATGACCCGATGAACTAATTTTTCATAGAGAATGACACTTTATTATTATTATTATAAATTTTAAATTTATTATTTAAACAAATTTACAAATTCTTTTCTATGCAATGCCGTGCGAAGGCACCGTGCTATTTCACATAGCATTTTGCTGTCAATACCAGCTCGCGAAATGAGAACCAAAATGCATTCAGTTTCCTTAGGATTTTGTACTGCTCGAACTTTTTTGGTGTCTCGAGTTGTTCTTACTCAGTCAAGGTGATCCTGAGTCTGATTGGAATTCATGGATCTACATCACTGGCGGCTCCCAAAATATAGCTTCTGAAGTTCTTCGTATTTGACACTGCGCCTCTAAGCAGCTCAGCGCTTCTCAGGCTTTTTTTGCGCATTTTTGACATAATGTTAAGGTATCATTGAAATCAAGTTGAACAAATGACCTTGATTTGAAAGCACATATGCAAACTATTATATCATATGGTAGTTTTGGGTATTGCAATTTGCTTAAAAATGTAGTAGGCTCATGTAGATGATATGACCTCAAAGACTTTAAATAACCCATTATAGTAAAAACCATTATTGTTATGCTTATGTATTACCTTTTTCCAATGACCTACAATGATCGTAGAGTACACACAGTTGTTTGAATTGCGCATACCTCACCTTTGCCAGTTCAAGTATGCGAACAATCTGATTGCATCCTTTTCCGAAATAAATGTGCTTACTGTATTTTAGCCTTGTTAATTTTTCATGTTTTTGAATGTTGTTTTGAGCTTTGTGCATTTTCTAACAGCTCAAAACTCAAATTTATAGTGAATTGGGAGTAACATAAATTATGTTGAAAATTTCTTCGGGTACTGCAAACAACTTTTATTCAATGCGACGCTTCGCTATGTAGTTTAGTTCATCATGTACGAATGACTGAATTAAACGACTGAGTGGCAGACACATCAAGCTTTGAACGTATAGAAGCCAATATGTATAGAATAATTTCAGTCATCATCAGAACGTGCAATTAGTGTATTTAAAAAGGAGGGCTCATAACAAAATAAATAATGCAATATATTTCTATCTACGAATGACAGTAAGTGGTTAGTAAAAATAAGAACGTGTTAGTAATGAGTTAGACGAGACGTCTTCAGATTTAAGTCAACGTTAAACTAAATAATTGAAATCCATCTATCAATTTTGATTTTCAAATTGTCATGAACGGGTATTACTATCGTTGGTGGATTATTTTAGAACCGCACTTTCCGAATACATCGGTGATTTTAATTGTCAATGGAAACAGAGATTTTCAAGTAAAATGAGAGAGTTAGTGTTTATCTTGTAGCGTTATCTGATGTTCCCAATCCCTTGTCATCCTGGGGGTATGGCATATCACATTTAGGTGAATGCTTGAAATCACAAAGACATTTTTTCGAAGCAATTTGATCATTAACATATTGTTTGTTGAATTGTCTTTGGTTTACTGTAGAATTCATGATAAAACAATTATTGGTTGGAGATGTTTGCCAATGCAAGCAAGGATTTGGTGGAGAGCAAAATTGGACAGCAGTTCTAAAGGCTTGTTCAAATTTTTTGTGTACAGCTGATGGCTTTCTGATTATTCCTTTGCTCTCCGACGACAAAGCAGTAGTATTAAGTTTTTTAGATACAATGTTTTTTTGCTTCATAACGATATTCCATAAACCATCGGGTGAACCGTCTCCGGGATATCGTTCCACGATCCGCTTTATTCTGTGCTGATAATTGTGCAATAGGTTGCTCTCAGCTTCTGATAATCCATTCCTAAATGAATTGTAGAGCTCTCGATTTCGTTTGAGGATAGTTTCTAAGTGCTTGTGGGAGCAGCAAACATTATGATAACAAAGCAGAATAATTACCGAGACAATTGCTACTTCTGCACGTGGATAAGACATTCCATTTGTAGTGCTTTTAGCAGTACTTCATGCTGCTATAATCTACATCTGTAAAGGCAAGCTGCCATGATATGAAAAATGTCGCAGGGCAATATTTAATCTTCTAAATCTTTGAAAGTAAAAAGGCATGATACGAGCAATCATGGACTCCTAGATATATAACACCTGGACTAAAAGCTGAAATTCATTTATACTCAAAACGGCTGATTTGACTTTGATAGCAGATGGAGAAAAATATTAGTTATCAAATGAAAGTGAGATGATTTAAAAAAAGTAAGTAGGAGTTTCTGGAAATCAGAAGACCATGGGATTGCAACCAACTGATCATCGATGACTGAATATGGAAAATTGACAATATTTAAATGGAACAATATCGTCTGACAGCATGATTTGTACAATGTACGTAGTGCGTAAACTTATGGTCAGTGGAGACAGTATCAGCAACGGCAGCTAGAGTCTGCAATGTGAAACGTGTCCTATCCCGTCTTAATTCAGGCCCTACATAGGTGTGGAATGTTAATAATCAAGAGAAAACGAGATGATTTCAGAAAAAGAAGTTGAACTTTCTGGAAATCAGACGAATATGGGATTGCAATCAACTGATCGTCGTTTTACTCACTAATGAAGGACATTGAAAAACTGATACCTTGAACAATCTCATCTATCAGATTTAAGACTATAATTTTTTTGAGACATTACTTCAAATTGCTATACTGTTGATATTCTATAACACCTTGTGTTGGTCAGGAAAATGTCGTTTTATCCGTTCAATTGTATGTACAGTGAAAAACACTTCTGTGTGCTAAATCATAATCCCATTCTTAGATCTGTATTGTGTTTAGTCGCATTTTGGTGAGGAAGAAAGAATTTTTAGTCTCATAGATATCACTATGGACTACACAGTGATGAAGCACTCGATGTGGTCTTTGCACTGTGGACCAGGGATGTGGAGTCCTATCATTTTGATAGGACTCCGACTCAGACTTCGGGTGGCCAGTATATATAGCCTAGTTTTTTAAAGAAAAAGCTGGCAACCTACATCATAGATCATAGGCTTACCTGAACCTATCTTTAGTGATCATTGCTGCATCAATTATTAATCATTGTCGATGAAAGTTTATCAAATGTCACTTTCAATTGGATGCATGCGATTCAGCTCCTCCCATCTTGTTGATGTGTGCTTCACACGGTTTTTCTCCAGTCTCTACCCGGTAGGAAAATCCCCCATTCTCCCCAAAAAATGTGAGTACACTTTCGATTTTAATAGGCGCTTTGGAGGAGCCATCACACACGATTAACGTGAGGATCAGATGTAATGTTCTAAAACAAACTAGTATTTCATTTTTGTCTCTGATGTGACCTTTGGCGTGCAGGTGTGATTGAGGGTAGGAAGGCTTGTCTTCTCTACTAAATCACCGGGTGAAAAGACAATCCTTTTTTCACTATCACTGTTCATTCCCTAAACTATTACGAGCTTTGCATGCACTGCTGTCTCTGTACTTTTGTTTGACGGAGAAAGTTGACATCAAGACAGTGACAGCTATGTTTTCTCCATCTGCTATCAGCGTCAAATCAGCCGTCTTGAGTATAAATGAATTTCAGCCTTCAGTCCAGGTGCTATATATCTAGGAGTCCATGGAGTAACATAGTATTATGTTTAATTTAGCTACTGTGAACTGTGCAATACCAAAGCTACTTAGGAAACCGATGTAAAAAACGAGAATAACAAGGCGTACGAAAGCACTATCGTTCGTGCTCATACACTGCGAAAGCGATCGGCTTTCCTATTGGTTAATCTTTATCATCCAATTGGAATGCCAATCGCTTTGGTAGTGCATGAACACGAACAAGAGCGCTTTCGTACTCAACAGTTTACAGTGTATGGGACAATGTGGAAAAAGAAAGCAACTGTGTCTCATAATTTTCTATCTAAGCATGTGAAACATATTTTTGAAATCTTAATCAGCGTATATCTACATGTGTATTCATAGCATTGCTGCCCCTTTTTTCCTACATACCTGCCCAGTTCAATTCAATTACGGACAATATTATTAATATAGATTTTTTCGGGCAACAATGTAGGACATTATCAGGTGTTTGCGCGCCCTCAAATGTACTATATTGTTGCCCTCATAAATCCATGTTGATGTTATATTGAAGTTCAGATATCTGAACCACAATATCTGTTATCTGTAAGGCCAAGCATAGACTTTCATGATTCTGGATGAAGATGCTTGATTAGCTAGAAGCTCATGGGCCTAAGAGCTGTCAAGATAAGCAATTCTAGTGGATGTCTTCTGGGGGATGTCTCAGTCACCTACATACAAAATGCTAAATATTTTGATGAACAAAATCATAAAAGATCAGAAAGCGTAAATTTGTGCTTTACATATATTTCAAAATTATCTGCAAGACGATAAAGATTGATTGAATGAAAATAATTGAAGAGATTAGCTAATTATACCCACTAACGGATCACATGACATACTAATAAACAACGAAATTTCCACTTTGAAATCACTTTGAATTTAATTGGTCAGTATCTAATTTACTTTGTCATCTTTTCGCAGCAATCATATTACGCCACCAGGTGATTTGGTACCAGGGATGCGGAGTCGGAGTCCCGGAGTCCTATCATTTTTGCTGGAGTGAGCGTCGGAGTCCTATCAAATGATAGGACTACAGACTCCGGCCTATAGCTAGATCGAAATATAATACAAACAAATTATTTATTCTCGTGCATTACTGTCACTGTCTTGATGTCAACTTTCTCCGTCAAACAAAAGTACAGAGACACTGCTGCATGCGAAGCTTGTAATAGTTGAGGGAATGAACCGTGATAGTGAAAAAAAGATTGTCTTTTCACCCGTTGATTTAGTAGAGAAGACAAGCCTTCCTACCCTCAATCACACCTACGCACCAAAGGTCACATCAGAGACAAAAATGAAATACTAGTTTGTTTGAGAACATTACCTCTTACCCTCACGTTAATCGTGCGTGATGTCTCCTCTAAAGCGCATATTAAAATTGAAGGTGTAATCATATTTTTTGGAGAGAATGGGAATTTTCCTGCCTGGTAAAGACTGAAGAAAAACCGTGTGAAGTACGCATCAAGAGGATGGGAGGAACCGAGTCGTATGCATCCAACTGAAAGCGACATTTCATAAACTTTCATCGAAAATGATTGATAAATAATACACCAATGATTGCCGGTTTATTTTTCTAAAAAATAGGCTTTTTATTCTTGCCACCCGGAGTAGGAGTCCTATCAAAAGCCGGAGTCCTATCAACCTCCGGAGTCGGAGTCGCTCCGCATCCCTGTTTTGAATGCTACTTATAGAATTCCTGAGCAGTAGTAGACATGCAACACTTATATTAACCTATTTCATATGTGATGTCCATTGATTTCTAATTCAGGTGATACCGACGTCACCTCCACCTAAATGCTGCCACCCGATCCGGAGTTTACCTATGTCTCAGTGTCGAACTGACTTAGATCATAACAATTTCTGTGTAAGCATGCTCCTTTAGAGGTTAATCTCGAACCTAAAATAATGTTTTTTGTGAAATTAAGATATATTATCATTTCCGATTTATTATATTCTTAATTTCAAGATTACTTGCTCGGTAATGTTTATTTCTGTGTACTTGCTACTTGTATTTATGATAATTAAACCTACTTGTAATAGAATCGAATTCAATATTTCAAGTCCACGTTTTTGAATGTTGATATCTTACTACTATGCACAGTAAAAAGTACCATGTAAATTTTGACATATTTATCCGAATAGAAGAAGAAGCATCTTGTAGGCATTATAAAGTTTGGCAATTTTGCTACCAGACAGCAAAAGCGCTACCTGATGAAAGGGAATATGGCATTTTGATAGGAAGAAGTTCATCGGTTTGTTAGGACACAATTTGACACGTACATGTATGTGTGTGTGATGCATGCAGGTAAGTTGCGGCAGTGCAGTATAACAGCTTAGATGAATTAAGTTGCTTTATTTACTGTAGTGCTTACTGCTTACGGTTCACCATCGAGAGCTAATTTTAACCGGCGCGTGACCGAGTAGGGCTAATTAAAAAGCCGGGTACTATGACGACAATTTTGCTTAACCAAATTTTTAACATTACGATTTTTCATTCATTAACTAGTCTGCAACCAATATGCTCACAAATGAGAATAACTGAAATAATCGCATCCACATAATAGACAATCAATGCATCAATTTAAATAATGTATGATGTTTATGACGGTAATAGTCACTGTAATGCACTGTACAATAGTATTTTGATTGATACAAAGACGTTCTACTACTTTCTATATCTACAGTGTCTATGACACAAAGTTTTCTTTAAGCAGCAAGATGCAATCAATGATAAAAATTTTTTAATGAGAATTCGGAAATTTCCAAATATTGTCCAATACGATAAAACATATTCATAGTCAGGCTTACTAAACTATCGGCAGTTATGTTTATCACTACCTTCTTTATATTTTTGTTTGAAAATCCAACAACCACAGAATTAGACAAGTCGTCTCTTCTTCCGTTTGACTAGAAGGGAAACATTGGAACATGTTACGTTAATGAAATGGCACAATCTGCTAACATAATACCATAGCAATCGAACAATGAGCAGCCAGTTCAACAAAAACGCGAGAATGTGCAAAATTTCAGTGACTGCTATCAACCGGATCACACAGCAAAGAGACACAGTCGATGTCAAGTTCTACAGAGAAGTTTGCGAACGTTTTTTCGTGCGCCTGCTAACTTTTTTTAAAATGATCGGAAGGACCAACATTATCGAGAAAACTTTTGCGCAATGATCTGAATTCTTCGAACCTGAAGGAATCGTGGCGATCGGAGCATTTTGAAGGAATTCACAGCAATCCGCAAGCGACGCACGACTATTTTTCCTATCTCTGCAAGGTATTAAAAATTTCTTTTTGCCCACTTATTAAGTTCCTGCATGTGCCATTATTTTGAATCAGTTTGCACTTCTAGGAAAGTGATACGATTAAACAATCTAATTCTGTGATCTGAACTGTCTATGATGATGAATGGAAGTACATGAATGACCATCTGCTCACGGGAGAGGAAGTGAGTTCCACAGACCGAAACTGAAGTTTGTAATTTCAAACTCAATGAGATCGCTACTGGCACTGTTTAGGACTGCTGGATCCAACAAGCCATAGTAGATATCAATGTGCGTCAGCTGACTACAATCTTTGTACAGCGTTCTGTGTGTGCGCATAATTGAAATAGGACTACGTGCATTTTCTACAATGTCATTCTCTTTTGTGTCCTTGTTCAGCAAACAAAACTTCCAATGTTGTTGTGTGGTTTGAAGAGACGAAAGGGGAGCAGAGGTTTGGCTGCTAGTCCTTCACTTTGGTTGATTGTCTCGACATGGCCTCCTTTACTGATTGTCTAAGCTTGGAAATCTTCGCTCTTCTCTCCCAAAGGAGGATAACAAACATTTTCTTTCAAGTCATTTTGTTGCAGCACCGCCGCATGTCGAGCTGGATGCTCACACGAAATCAGGTTGAAAAGGACGTACTTTGCGTGCAGAGACATCGCTTCTCCTTGTCCACTGCTGATGACTCACCCATATGCGTAGTCGGTGCTTGAAGCTGATGACTACAGTTTGATGAATAGCTAAAGAAACGATCTGATCATGGCCATTTCTATAGAAATCCGTATGAAGAACTAGAGCGCGCAGGCACATTGAAAGCAATGCTACGTCGTGGACCACGGGTCATTGCGATAGATAATCAATGGGCTACAGCCACTTGAATGAAGCCCTATTGACATGTAGCTGGCTTACAGACCACACGCAAAATACCCTGATGGAATGAAACAATAGAAACATCAAAAGCTATCAATATCTGCTCTCATTAATTTCAAACAAGCGAAAATTCTACTTGCTTGTTATGAGAGAAATGATTTACTTGGCATCGAAATAAAACAATTGAAACAATTACCAATAATCATATCAAGATACATAGCTCGTGATTTCAGATTTAGCCGGTGTCTCAAGCTGTTCTGTCTCATTCTTTTCGCATCGCCACGAGTATGAGATCCTGATGAAATATCTATGTCTTTAAATAGCAGCAGAGCTGTGATAAAACAAGAGAAATCTTTATAAGAATTGGAATTCGTGTTATAATGCGTTACAGTGGCGTCTTGTGCATGATAAGCGCAGGAAATTGGTCGTTGAATCATATATGGAAATTATCATGAAGATTAAGAATTGCTTTCAATGCTCGCATGAAGCAGGTGAGATGCTAATAGATATCTATTACCGCATAGCTATCTCTGACATTGCCCTGATTGAACAATGCGCTCAATGACTCGCATCTCCTCTGTACTCACAGCCGTGTGATAAAGTATTCCTGACGGCAGAATGCTGTAATTGAGCAATCAGTGGAAACATAATTAAATTCATCAGAGTGACGTGGATTTCTCCATCTGGAATAACCGGAATTCAGTGGCATTGCGTGATAAAAGTTACAGCTCTCTCTTACGACATCGTACGATGATGAACTTTGCAACTTGCACGAAGACGTTGTACTATCAGAAACCTCAATGCTCTGAAGATTTAAAAATGACAAAAAATCTCAGTTGACGCAAAAGTTTAATGCACATCGGAGGATTAACTGCCGTTTATGTTCTAATTTTTTTCACCATTATTCCATATATCGATTTTCATCTCAATTTTGCACCATGAGTTGACCCTCATCTGTCCTCACTGTCTTACAGTAGTGCGCTGTACCTTACATGAAAGTCCTAATCTGCCAATTTTTCTCATGAAAATTCAATGTTATCTGCAAATGCTTTTTATCCATTTATGCTGTAAAAGATAATAGAAACCACTTTCTATCATCAATAAAAAGTACTTTTCGAGGCAAGTTCTTAAAAAATAGAACCCCGAGATTCATAGGTTTCAATTGCTCTGATGTCATTCTGCTCGTACATGTTTCAGTTCATCCAATGTTCAACCTGAGCATGCAATTCGCTCAAATTTTGTTTGGAAGTTGAAAAATGATAAATCTTCCTGCTTTCATAGATTCCCATCAGCGGTCATTTGCATGTCAGATCAAAGACTGTAATATTCAAAGACGAAAAACTTTCCTATCTCCGCAGGTTATTATTTAGAAACAGCTAATTTGTTCTCATCAAAGATAACTGACAATTTCTTTACATTGGAAGATAGGAGTTACCTGCATTCATCATAGATATCTTTAGTTTCCAAATTTCACATAAGTCTTTACATCTTTCACTGTCTTTCATTGTCATTCGATCTGTGGCCTACAGTATGTCATTTTTAGAACTTCCTAACTGTCGGTCAACTTTATGCAGAATGACCAGCGAAAGTTGGGATTTATTCAAAAAGTGAACCTGGAATGGCTGCAGATGAAAATCAGACAAATTTCTTTCTACAGACGATTATGCAGTACTTATCATGCTACTTATAACAAGACTTCTGGAATGTCAGTATTAGCACATGAATATCACAAGGACTGACACACATGTCATATAATTGCCAATAAACGTTTTTGCAAATGCTCTCCATTCAGTTTACATGCATGGCACTGAACATGCATGGTACATGCATGTCATGACGCATTATTGCACAATGTTCCCGAGTAAGTTGATATTTCTATGACATGACGCAATCAATGATAATGATTATTTTATGTCAACATGCTAGATGCTAAAAGGATTTTGAAATCACAGTAATCATTAAAGTCCACCTTTTCAGTGCCGCCGCCAGTGAAGGAATACGACTTCGCAATCGGGGAATCGTCAGGAACGAATGTTCTTGGAATTGTGGTCTTCTCCATTGCGGTTGGAATCGCGATCGGAAAGTTAGGAGAAAAAGCAAATGTTTTGAAATCCTTTTTCGTGGAGTTGGGAGATGTGGTGATGATGCTAGTGACTGTAGTCATTTGGTAAGTCATATTCTCAGTGGTCTCATTAATGAGTCATCTAGTTGATAGGAGAAAAGCGCTGGTTCATCGCTGCCATAGAAATCCGACACTACAGAAATAAAGGAACGGACACATTGAAAGCAACAGAACGTCGAGGACATGCGCTGAGATGACAACGTCAACTAAACGATGGCGGCTTCCAGCGGCTGATAAATGGGAAGATGCCGGCAGCTTTTCAATGTACTTTTTCATCACTTGTCTTTATGTAAAATAACTTTCAAAAAATAGCCTTGCGGCAAGAATCTGCAGCTGCTACATGCCTCAGTAAATTTATTCTTCTAAAGATCTAGCAATATCACAGAATTAGCTTGTTTAACCGCATCACTATGCTAGAAGTGCAAATTAATTCAAAACGTTGGCACATGCAGGAACTCACTAAGTTGGCAAAAAGAAATCCTTAATACCTTGCAGAGATAGGAAAAATAGTCGTGCGCCGCTTGCGGATTGCTGTGAATTCCTTCAAAATGCTCCGATTGCCAGAATTCCTTCAGATTCGAAGAATCCAGATCATTGCACAAAAGTTTCCTCGATATTGTTGGTCCTTCCGATCATTAGGATAGGCACGATAAAACGTGACAAACTTCCTATAGAGCTTGACATCGTTTGTGTCTCTTTGTATTGACCTCACAGAATTAGACAGGTCGTCTCTTCTTCCGTTTGACTAGAAGGGAAGCATTGGAACATGTAACGCAAATGAAATGGCACAATCTGCTGACATAATACCATAGCAATCGAACAATGAGCAGCCAGTTCAACATTAAACAGGTAAAATTGTGCGAAGTTTCAGTGACTATTATCAACCGAATCACACAGCAAAGAGACACAGTCGATTCTCTTACGATGATGAACGTCATCCCAGTAGCCATTTGTAATAGAATATAATGCTTACTAATTTAAATTATTAGTTAAAGTAGTCCTAATGAGGACTGATGGCGTTCTCCAATCCGCAAGTGTACAAAGGCAATGCTACTGTAACCATTCAATTAATCAGTCCTTAAAAGAACTCAATGGAGCTTTCTCGTGGCAACGAATTAAAATTGATCAGCTTTGGCCCAATATCTGGTAAAAATGGAAATCTTAAGACTTGTAATACTACGCATTCTTGTTGTTAATATACTAATACCATAGATTCCAAACACTGCCATATACACGTTCAAAACAGACGCCTAATATACCTTACCGACTACAGATGCTGATAGTGGAAATAGAATAGGACAATGGTCACCATAGGTTAAGGAAATTAAAAATGGATATTATAAAACAACAGGAAACCGATGAATAAAAATTGGAAAAGTGGAGGTAAAATATGGAAATACAACGATGCTACTACACCGATTACAAGTGAACTATATCTGACGCTACACAAAGTGGATAATGGTAAGAATGGATAAGTGGAAAGTGGATAATGGAGGTAAACAATAGAACTACAATGACACTCTACTACACCGAAAGCAATGAAACTATACACACTATACCTGAGACTACACATGGAAAATACTATTTCTTCACTTGAATTTGTTATCGCCAGTTTCTTCATCCGTCTATAGTACTTCATGTAATTCCACATTTCTTCATTTGAATTACAATACATCGACCACTACTTCAGCTACCGATTAAGGGATATAAAACATAATACTGCAGTCCGTCAGTCATCAGCAGGTACTCGTCTAGTTGTGTTTCGACCCCTCCTAACCTGTGATGTCAGGTTCTACAGAGAATTTTGTGAACGTTTTTTCATGCGCCTGCTAACTTTTTTAAAAATGATCGGTGGCCCAACATTATCGAGAAAACTTTTGCGCAATGATCTGAATTCTTCAAATCTGAAAGAGTCGTGGCGATCGGAGCATTTTGAAGGAATTCACAGCAATCCGCAAGCGGCGCATGACTATATTTCCTATCTCTGCTAGGTATTAAAAATTTCTTTTTGCCCACTTATTAAGTTCCTGCATGTTTGAATCAGTTTGCAGTTGCACTTCTAGCAAAGTGATACGATTAAACAATCTAATTCTGTGATTGACCTAGATCGTTGTCTAAGCGATTGGCTTAAATCACCATTAACAAGCTGCTACTGTCTATTCTAATCTCAAAGTCAGATTTCTTTGTGTATCATCTCCATTTCAGGTACTCACCTGTTGGAATTGCCTTCTTAATTGCTGCCAAAATCATTGAAATGAAGGATCCTGCTGTGGTTGTCGCTCAGCTCGGTCTGTATTCTGTAACAGTGGTGGTCGGTCTCATCATCCATGGCTTCATATTTCTTCCACTGATCTATTTGGCAATTGTCAGAAAGAATCCATATCGATACATTTATGGAGTCTTGCAGGCTTTGCTGACTGCATTGGCTACTGCCTCAAGGTGAGTCTTCCATTTGTCCTTCTGCCCGGTGCGGGGGGAGCACAATTCCCTCCTCCACTTGAAAGATCTCTGAATAATGCATGACTCATTCCTAATACTAATAACTGTATTAGTAGTAATTCAGTGCGTTAGAAAATGAATCGATAATTTCCGTGATGACTGATGATAAATATGCTATTTTTCGCACCAGATAACAAGAATATCAAAATTCGCCGGCCTTGCGTTTTCACATTCTTTTAAGTTTTTATATTTACAGCTAGTGAACTAAACTGTATTTGCGAAACCGATGTACAAAGTGAGAAGTTGCGAAAATGACTTGCTGTTCTATTCGACAAGCGAGGCTGGGGTGCGAGAGCACTACGTCTGGCCAGCAGGAGAGCCAATCACTTTTGTAGGGAACGAACAGGAGCAACAGTGCCTTCGTACATCAGTTGTTCTAGTTTTACAGCTTTCGCAATCAAAATCAGTCAGCTTTCAATCTGTTTCCTCAGTCGAAGACTTTTTCATCCTCCGATCATAATTGGCATCCGGCTGATAATGAAACCCTTTGATGTATCTGACAGTTTTGACGCATGATTTGTGGCGTGATTTGTATATTTGCAGCTCAGCGACATTGCCGGTAACGTTCCGCTGCGTGGAAGAGAATAATCATGTCAATCCGAAGGTGACCCGTTTCGTCATGCCTGTTGGAGCAACGATCAACATGGACGGTACAGCTCTCTATGAAGCAGTGGCTGCTGTCTTTATTGCGCAAGTCAACGGCATTGGACTCAATATCGGTCAAATAATCACTGTCAGGTAATATAACACTGAGGTGAATGGCTTCCCTTTCTGTCTTCTGACCACATCTCGGCTCGAAATGACATCAAATGACTAGAATGTGGTCACAAAAACAAATAATTAATGCAATACTTCATTCAATTCCATTCTCAATTTTTTCACGTGCGGACCAAGCTGCCACAGCATTCAGAAATGCACTGAAATATGTTGTGTGACACACTGTGCACGATAGTCTTCAGTTAACGTGTCACATAGTGTTGGACGTGAGCTACCAAGTGCACTGCGAAATAGTAGGGCCATTAGAATTGAAGCCGGCCTGTGATTGGCTAAGTCATCAGCAAACTTTAAGGGCATTTCTGGCGACCAGTTTCCCAGCACGGACGGGGAGAAACTATTCAGCTTACTGGGAGCTCTCGTGGTCCGTCATTTTCAGAGTAAAGACTATCAAGAACTTTGACACCGAAGAACGGTATGAAATATTCTAAGAGTTCTCGACGATTGTTTCTAATCCAGAAAACTATTTAGTTAATTCACAGACCTAGGTGGTGCCGGTGAAATGCCACAAAATTTACTGAATTAGGGAAATTGATGAGGTAAACTCTGAAGCTATTCAGAAAAGTAATTTTCTTGAACGGTTGTTTTCCGCATTTTTCAATTACAAGGTATTTTGTATAATTGATTTTATGATCACTGATAATATGTAAATTCTACTTATTAAAAGTAAAAGATACAACAACACAGTGATGAGTGTCAAACTTCTATATGGTCGTCGGGTTACTCTATTTGCTCGCACAAGCGTCGCTCGAGTTAAATGTGATTTCCTTCAGATCATCAAATTGATTTGACAATTAAATTGTAATTTTTGGGTGAAAAAAAATCGCTCCCTTTGTTTGACGTAAATCTATTTTAAAATTTTTTTTCAAAAAATCGCCCGACGAGTTTCGTCAATCCGACAGTCTCAAGGGCTTAATATGTGACACAAGTGTTAAAAGGTAGGTTTATATACAACAAATCAGTAGTCCAGTCAGGGCAACTCATCATGTCAGCTCATGACGTCTGTTCAATAGCGGCATTTTCAACGCAATGTTACGTGATTCAGCCATCCTAGTAGTAATCGCCGAGTTTTGCTTGTCCAAAATCTTATAGCTAAAATCATGAATGGTCATCACTTCATCGCAATGGTCTAACAAGTTATGTTCAGTTAATGCACTTTTTGTATCGCGATTCTTTAAACTACGTTGGTGTTCGTTGAATCTAGTTCTGAAAGGTCGACATGTTTGACCTATGTACTTCTTCTGGCAGCGATTGCAAGAGAATTCATAAACTACATATTTATGCTTACAGTTAAATTTTGGGCCGATTGTCAAGCAAATATTGCAAGTACACTCATTAATAGATTTTCTTTTAAATGCTGTTGCTAATTTTTTACCAGGTTTTGATGTGATGCGTACAGGTATACTATACTTATTTTTTACTTTATTGATTTTTCTTAAAAAACTTTCACCCACGTAGTCAAGGGAGAGATTAACGTCGTTATTTCTTCCGTTATTACTTGCGTTAATTTTATCTTTTTTATAACTATCCACATTATCAACATGGAATCCATTTCTTTCTAGCCTATTTTTCATAATTTGTTGCGCTTTGAACGTATCAAATATATCAGAACATCTGTCTTCAACATACCGAAAACTATTACTATCAAAATTATCTTTTACATAGTTGGGGAGCCAACTGTCTTTTCTTAAGCTAATGCCTGAATGGCAAACGGAGCGAACAAAGGGAGCGATTGTTTTTTCACACAATTATGACTAACCTCCCGTATGGACGAACTATGAAAATAAATTGTAATTTGATCAGATGATGATGAATATTATTAATACATACTGATAAATCACATCCATTATCATTTTCATATTCAAGTAATTGATTTCTTTTTAGTTTGACGGCAACCGCGGCCGCGATAGGAGCTGCTGGTGTTCCTCAGGCAGGATTGGTCACCATGGTCATCGTTTTGACGGCAGTGGGACTTCCAACTGATGACGTGACTTTGATCATCGCGATTGATTGGCTGCTGTGAGTTTCCATTCATTGATCACATCTGTTATACGAATTTCATTACATAAAGGGTTATTCCATAGAGTAGGGATATACAGGTAGAGTGTCGACTCAGAAGAGATTCTGTATACAGTGAATTTTTTTACATGAAAAGATTCAGTTTCTTTGCGGAGATTACGTTCCCGTGGTCCAAAAAAATTAATTGAGCAGTTTTAAAAAGTCAAAACTTTACAAATTCATATACTACCGAGATGACGCCCCATATACGAGGGTCATCCTAAAAGTTCTCTGTTTTGTTGTTTAATTCATAAAGCACGTCAGATATTACAACGTATTGATTCTCGTATGTCAGGCTGTGCATATTGATTGAAATTGGAGCTGTTAATTGTTGTGACTCGCGATCATTGCTTAGAAATTTAGTGGTTCGCAAGAACATCGTTCATTGTCTGACCGGACTGTCATTTGAACATTGAAATGAATACGAGTAGAGAAGAGATGCGAGAAGGCTTTTGTAAAACTGACATTCGTCAGTTAATCAAATTTCATGTTCTTTTGAATAAGTCGCTAGTAGAAAAGCATGGTATCCTACACGGTTTGCAAGAACATTGTCCTTCGTATGAGACTGTGAGGAAGTGGCACAAGAGTTTCCGTGGTGGAACTGTGGACGTTCAAGATGGAGTCAGATCTGGTCGTCCGAGTACCGCTTGTGACGATGTTCATGTTGACCATGTGAGCTCACTACTCGAAGAAGACAACCGTTTGACATGTGAGGAGTTAGCGAACCAGGTGGGCATCAGTTCTTCTTCCATCCACCTCATCCTTACTGAGAAGTTGAAGAAACGGAAAGTGGCTGCCAAGTGGATTCCCCATCTGCTCAACGATCATCAATTGAGTGAACGTGTACGGATTTGCTCTGCTCATCTCCGACGTTTTCGACGGAAAGGGAACAGCTTCTTGCATCGTATCATTGCTGATGATGAAACATGGGCCAGAAGTTTTGAGCCTGAGCTCAAGCGCCAGTCAGCTCAATGGATTGGCCATGACGACCCACGTTCAACAAAGGCAATCAGAAGTCCTTCCCGCATTAAGTCAATGCACATTCTTTTTTTCGACGTTCATGGGCTCCTTATTGACCATGCTGTACCAACTGGCACAACTGTGAACGGAGAATATTACAAATACTTTATCCGCAATCATCTTCGACCGGCCATCCGCAGAAAAAGACCAGGTTTACTGGAAGAAGGTTCGATAATCCTCCATGACAATGCACCATCTCACACGAAAAGAGACGTGGTGCAACTTCTCAATGATGAGTACGAATGGGAGATCCTTCAGCATCCACCATACTCTCCAGATTTATCACCGTGTAACTTTTACTTCTTCCCGTTGGTGAAGAACGAACTTCGTGGTCGTCGATTTTCCACCGTGGAAGAAGTCAATCATGAATTTCCCCGTGAATGTGTTGCCCGGGCATCTGGTGGTTGCAGTGATGGTATTGATGGGCTGGTGAAACGCTGGAAGAAGTGTGTGGACCAGGAAGGACATTATACTGAGTAATGATACCCATGAGTGTTTAAATAAAAGTAATTTTTATTTTTTCATTATGCAATACAGAAAACTTTTAGGATGACCCTCGTAAGAAGTATGAAACAAGTTGGATATCAAAAGGAATGAATATTTGCTAATAATCATCCCAACTAAGTGGAAATACAGCTAATTTGCATGGGAATTTCATGAGCCGCATTATAATGGAAGTCTTCATGAAAAAGTCGAGAACTGATTTTGCTTTCTTAGCTGAAATTTCAAGTTTTTAATTCAATTTTCACCGACATGATTTTATGATTCACTAAATTCATGTTTCATTTCTTGAATCTGAATACTGATGTGGAACCATTTACATCTTTCAAAGTTAAATGAAATCATTGTCTTTGATTGTGATTTTGCTCTGCCAGTGGCAGGTTGCATGTGATATGATCACGCTTAGGAAAATTCTCTTGAGGCTCAGCATGAAAGTAATAGGAACACATCGAATTGCTAATTTAACAAACATTAAATCTCCAAGGCTGTCATGACACTGAGAATTTGTGAAATACCGTCATTCCTTCTGCATTACAATCATGATCATTCAATTCCGAGGCAATTTCTTCAAAACTGCAAAACTTGCATATCTCACATTTGGTAACAATTGCCAACTGTGTCCACCTCGAGTTCATTCAATAAAATCGAAAGTGTATACACATAGGGGATTTAATAAATGCGGAGTTACCACTCTACCTAATATAAATACTCTATGGGTTAGTCACAAATTAAGAAATAATTAGGCGCAGGTAACTGAAGGGCTGAAAAAACAAGAAGAAATGCATGAAGATCGACTGTTCCAAATGATCGATCGAAGGAGGACAATGTCCGTCAGCTCGCTGCATTGATAGACATGCAAATGAGAGATTGAGCACTTGTGGCGATCTCGATTTCTGTTGGTAAATACAAGGAGCACGGAAAAGAAGAGCATAGATAATGGAAATTCTCAGAAGAAAATATAGTCCAAAATGAATGACATTAAGGAGTGTGCTTATAACTCTTATGAAAGTTGACACCTTTAGTCAATCGAATGTCACAACCGGGCCAGATGGTGGGCCTCGCAATTTCAAACCCATAATTTGGAGACGCCACACCAGAAACAAGTCTGCTGATGCTAAAACTGCGCATCAGTTATCTTTGGTTGAATTACTGCTTGCTTCACTACTTTTGTGTGTATTATATCCCTGTACATATATTTTTTTACTATATTTGTTTTCTCTCTTTTCTTGACTTATTTCACTCGCTCATTTTTATTATTTTTCATGCACTCATTTTTAATGCTGTTTTCTTATTTTCTGCATTGTCTGACGTTCTGATATGTGCCTGTTTGGATCCCGACCATTGCTCCATTGGCCGTTGATTTGCATTTGTTTATTATACGAGCATATTGCATTTGTTTATTAATTACTCGTATATTGTCTTCATTATCTTCTGTTTGTGCGATTCAACGTATTGTGAACGATACTTCTGTGCTGGTTGTTGTACCAAGTATTATCCTGATCATTCTTGCAGTGTCTCATAGAGAGCAAGGGAGGCCATGAAAATGACAACGGATGAATACCTATTTCTATCACTTTATAAAGTTGCGCCTGCGAAGCGTTTAATATGATTGGCGCAAAATCTCACTCCACAGAATTAGATTCATCTGCGCGCGCTTCGGTTTCCTAGAAAGGAAGGGTCATATGTAGCCTTAATATCGAAATGGCACATCACAGAATTAGACAACTTGCTCTTTCTCGAATGGATAATACGTGTATTGTTTGCTATTGGAAATGGCAAACAATAAACTGTCAGCAAAGGACAGTAGAGCCAGTGAGAGATGCGTGCGTGCTGTGATATCACTTCGCACACACCAAAACACACATCTCCGTCTTGGCTTCGATTCAATGTATGCACTATACAGTGAGCAATGCCGAGGAGAGGATGTGAAATCATCAAGTGAACTAATTTTCGTACACCTGCTACTTTTTTTAATAATGATCGAAAGGGCCAACATTATCTTCGAATCTGAAGGAATTTTGGCAATCGAAGCACTTTGCTGTAACTCACATTAATTCGCAAGCGACGCACGACTTTTTTCCTATCTCTGTAAGGTATTAGGAATTCCTTTTTGCCCACTTAATAGGTTCCACGATGTGCCCACCATTTCGTATTAATCACACTTCTAGCAAACCGAAGCAGATAAACAAAATATCTAATTCTGTGTCACTCACTGGCGGAGAACTTAACCTAGAGACACAAGAGAGGTAGACTGCCTAAATACACACCGCTTCTGATCAAAGCAAGGCAGCGATTAGTTTGTCAAAGTCATTTTTCCGAAAAAGAATTCAAATTTTGAATTGCTATTCATAGTAGCAAGCTGGCCGAGTTGACAAGAACTGATGCCACGATCGAGACGACCACAAACCAATTGCGTTGCACAGAAATTTTGGCAACGATTGAATTTGCAATTAGCAAGTTAAAATCAATTATTAGCATAGGCATTACCAAAAGGCAAATCTCTTAAGCAATTCCGGATATTGGATGAAATGGAAACTATTCAGTTCGGTTTCCATTTTTCAACTGAGGTGCCCATGCAACTCAGTATTTGATTATTCTATTTACAAACGATTGAATCATAAGGACATCAAAATCAGAGGGCGGTGGGGCACCAGGACCCCCGAGGGGGTTTCGGAGGTCACAAGCCCTACTAGAATCCGGTTAATATCTGATTTAAAAGAATAGGGAATAGATGACAGTGCTGAGATGACTGAGTTTGAGGAAATGTCGAGAATTCATTCTGTCTCTCCGTCAAGAAACAAGAAACAAGAAAAAGATCGTTTATCTAAAAGCATGAGACATAGATCCTAAGGTCCCATCAGCCACATTATCGATGACTAACACATCTGACTGTGAAAGAAGATTGGATTCAATTATATGTCCGCTGAGATGACTCCTCTTGTCCAATTCATCTTTTTTCTCTTGAGAGCAGCGAAGAAATCTCAAATGATTTTAGGACGCAGATATTGACTGGAAAAGCAAACACAAAGTCGTGATGAATATCACATGATATCGACAATTAATCTCTCCAACTGTGTACATTCTCCGAGAATAGTTTGAGCCGTTTTTCAGAGGAGTCCAAAATGTCGTTCCAGAGATAGATTAAGATTTTGTAAATTTGATTTTCTTTAATATTGAAGTTATCCAATCATGTTGTTAATGCGCATTAAGATCTCAAAACAACCTGCCAACAACTGATGAGGCCTAGCAGGCCGAAACATGTCTCGTTTTACTACCGTCGACTGTCACAGGGCCGGTGAACGCCTGGATGTGGATTTTACAACATTTCACATGAGTTAATTCTTGACTTTGATTTTATTCAACAAATCCGTCACGATCATTAATTTTCATAAATTGCAGCAATCGGTCAATCGATAATTCGTGGCTCCCACCTCCAAAGCTCATCTCTCTCGGAGAACATGTCAAACATTACGTGGGTATGCGCCCATTCAGAGATTCCTAAACTGAAGAGTCTCGAACTTTCAAACTGAAGAGCTTTAAAGTCTCACTACAATACAGGCTGCTTTATTTATGATAAAAATGAGTGGAACATGCACTTAGGGGGTGGTGCATGCTCATGCCACTATGCAGGAGAAGTAATGTTGCTCTTATGAGGTTACTCACACCGTTCAGGGACAAAACACAATTTTCACAGGGTCGATAAGAAGCCTTCTTGAATATTGCGCTCTGCATTGTTTACACTGAAAACCGTTGACTGACAATTGACAGACATTTATCCTACAAGATCTATTTTGTAGGTCATTGTTTGTTCTTGTAGGATGATTGCCACTGAACACCTACAATATCTGACAAAAAGCGACAAAATGAATAGCAATGAATTATAGCCTAAATTTTATCAAAAATGTAGGTAATTAATTAAATTATGTCAAAATAAATCATGGTTTTGCCACACAATAACACAGATTGCCCAAAAGTCAAGCAATTACTAATCGAAAAAATCAATCAATATTCAACAGTTTTTGTTTAGTTAATTTGCATACAAAGCATCTGTTTCGATGTCGGTGGAGAACCTACAAATTCGTCGGATATGGCAGGATATTGGAGGTGACAATCGTCGGTTGATTTTGTCCGCAAATTTGTAGGATAATTGTCGGTCTACAGTTTACAGTGTACAGCGCTCCAAGTTCAACAAGAAAGGCAACTGGAAAGTATTCAAACAAGAGAACACCGAATAATTTGTGGCCCTTCTTGTGAATGTAATCTTTTCGTCCCTTTAGCCTACTGGCGGACAGTACACGGCTATCGGCTATTCCAAGAACTCGTCACAGTCCATGGACATCCTCTACACCGTCTAGCGCCAAGAAAATTACCTAGAAATGATAAATTTTGCCATCTACCAAACAAATCGAAACTGATGGGTGAATCCTTTATTATAGCCATGAGCAGACTTGCAAATGCAAACTTTTCTTAGTGAAATCAGTGACAGAATCCTTCATCCACAACAACTACTTTTGCAGTTTTGCCGTCTTTGCTGCACATGCATCAGAAAGACCTTGACTTTTCCCTTGTTTTGCTTTTATGCACTTATGATGAAACGCAATGTATTTTGTTTTATTTTTTTTTTCGGGGCTCAGAGGTCGAACCCCGAAGGTGTCATTGGAAGTCGGCAGGAAGAGCATCCGGTCTCCGTGACACAGTGGCTAAGTGCTTGGCCTGGCTATCCTTCGTCTCAGAGGTCGGACCCCGAAGCTGTCATTGGAAGTCGGCAGGAAGAGCATCCGGTCTCCGTGGCACAGTGGCTAAGTGCTTGGCCTGGCGATCCTTCGGCTCAGAGGTCGAACCCCGAAGGTGAGACTGGAAGTCGGTAGGAAGAGCATCCGGTCTCCGTGACACAGTGGCTAAGTGCTTGGCCTGGCGATCCTTCGGCTCAGAGGTCGAACCCCGAAGGTGAGACTGGAAGTCGGTAGGAAGAGCATCCGGTCTCCGTGGCACAGTGGCTAAGTGCTTGGCCTGGCGATCCTTCGGCTCAGAGGTCGAACCCCGAAGGTGAGACTGGAAGTCGGTAGGAAGAGCATCCGGTCTCCGTGGCACAGTGGCTAAGTGCTTGGCCTGGCGATCCTTCGGCTCAGAGGTCGAACCCCGAAGGTGAGACTGGAAGTCGGTAGGAAGAGCATCCAGTCTGCGTGGCACAGTGGCTAAGTGCTTGGCCTAGCGATCCTTCGACTCAGAGGTCGAACCCCGAAGGTGTCATTGGAAGTCGAAATAAGGGCATCCGGTCTCCGTGGCACAGTGGCTAAGTGCTTGGCCTGGCGATCCTTCGTCTCAGAGGTCGAACCCCGAAGATGTCATTAGAAGGGCATCTGCACGAAAAGTACCACAACGCGCTCCAAAGGAGTCTCACTGTGTCAGCACCGTCCAAGCCTCCAACATCGGGAGGTAGTCACGTTACGGCTTCATTCATCAGATAAGACTGCTTTAGATGCACACGTGATTTCGGGGAAACGGCATTACGAGAAGATAGTTCGTCTTACATTCCTGCCATTTCATGAAAGCTTATTAAGTCATCAATCGATCAATGTAAGCCAATTATATGTAACTCCGACATTCCGCCGAATCTATTCTTGATCAACATTATGAGTTAATTGGAGAGAAAATGAATTTGAGATACGTTGGAATTCGAACTGATCGGCGATGTAGGTGACTTCATTCCTTGATGCCTGACAGCTGAACTTCAGCTCGTGCTGTGAGTTATATAACAGCGCATTCCCCAGGGAGAGCAGGTCCAGATAATTCCTCAAACTGACGATTTTTTCTTCTCGCTGTCTTCACGGTGGGATTGAATCTAATCCTCGTTAGATTGTTCAGTAATTCGCTGTTTAATGCATGATAAGATGAGAGAATCAAACAATTCGTGGATTTGGAAGACTTCCTCAGGAGAAATGTGAAGCAATCAACTCTTCATTCTGTCGAGAAAATTCTTCATCAACAGTCCATTTTCAAGAGGAGTGAAAATCTGATCATTTAATTTGCCAGTTCTCCTTAACACTGTTGACGAACCGTGAAATCGTTTACTGAGAAGAGGATTCTATTCTCCTTGAAACTGGACAACCCTGGACAATTCCTGAGATGTCTTCAATTTCAGAAAGTAGCTGACCGATGGACAGGAGAGGAATTCTTCCACTCTATGGGGAGCAACCCTCAAATGCTTCTCGCATCCAAATCTGCCAATTAAGAATGTTTAAAGAGTTTCATTCGAAAACCACTGTCTATTCTGGTTACAAATAAGTTTGGCGGTTTGTGTTGTTGAACCCTCGGGGTGTTCCTGTTTCCCCTGGCGAATTTTTTTGAATGTCTTTTAAACCAAATAAGCTATGTCCACCACTAATCTATTAGCTTACTTTCTACGTATGATGCAGCTTTTGACAGAAGGATAATACATTTGGAACAATACGTTTAGCGTGAGAGCTTTATATATTTAAATGTTTGGACTATCTTGGCTGATTTCGGTCTATATTCTTGCTGAAATAAGTTGAGATTACATACAGGATTCTTCTTATTAATGCAGAAATAAATATTTACAAATGCCAAATTCTTGAAATTGAAATTGTGTGCCTACCATGAGTGCATGTTTGAAACTTGAAATTCAAATTTCAAATACGATTTTGTTATTATTTTTGTACTTTTCAGTTCTGCATCTGATCAGTAATTACTGAAAACTTTTAGAATCATGTTAGCCTCCATGAAAGTCACCGAATTGAACTGTTTCGTCACCTGCAGAAACTTATTACTAAAATGTGATATTTTAGTGATATTTGAGCTGAACTAAAAGTTTGAATGATTTGACCTTTGAACTGATCCAATGATGTGATCTCACAGCGACTGACAATCATCGTTTTATTAACCACCTTCACCAGACCTTTCGATTAGTGGACGGTTTATTAGTTTTCCATTTCAAATAGTGATCTAATGGAAATTTGTTAAAAATTGGCGGGTTTTGACCTTTGACCTTTACCTCAGCCCAGAGATGACCTTAGAAATGAAACTGATGGTGTGTCTCTGAATTCCCTTTCAATTCCTATTCGATTGATGTGTGGGTTGACAAAATTGGTGCAATAGTTCGGGAGATCAGCACAGGGGGATTTCTCTCGTTCGAAAAACACCCCAGTGGACGCGAGGGTTAACAATGGCTGTCAATATTTGCTTTTGTTTAACTTTTGAATTCTTGATTTTTAAATAATCTTGGAACATAACGCAGGTCATGATTGTGTTACAGCTTCCGGTGCTGCATTTCGTCATCAAGCTTGTTTAAGAAATCTATTTTCTGTTGAATAACAGTATGAATCAGTGTGGTGGTCACTGGTGGAGAGAGGAATTGACTTCCTCCTGAAGGCCTACGTCACACTAGCAGGCGAGGAATCCTTCCTCAATGATAATCTTCCGACTCTCAAATCTCTGAGTGTATGATGACCACAAAATGCTGTTCCACAGAGAAAGCCTCTACCTTTCACTTCCTAACCAGATGGTTTGATCTCATGTGTCTTCAGCTTCGTGTAGGCCTATCAAAATGTTATTGAAGGTCATCTCTCGTTTTCTTCCTCAATATTGACAGAATTATTTACGTCGCATGAAAGAAAAATCATATCACTGTAAACCGTTGGCTGACAGTTGACAGACATTTATCCTACAAAATCTATTTTGACGGTCATTGTTAGGATGATTGTCACACCTACAATATCTGACAAAAAGCGACAACATGAAAAGCAATGAATTATAGCTTAAATTTTATCAAAAATGTAGGTAATTAATTGAATTATGTCAAAATAAATCATGGTTTTGCCACACAATAATACAGATTGCCCAAACGTCAAGCAATCTCTAATCGAAAAAATCAATCAATACTCAACAGTTTTTGTTTAGCTAATTTGCATACAAAGCATCTGTTTCGATGTCGGTGGAGAACCTACAAATTCGTCGGATCTCCCAGGATATTGGAGGCGACAATCGTCGGTTGATTTTGTCATTAATTTTGTAGGATAATTGTCGGTCTACGATTTGCAAGCATCCGTGACGAAATTCAGCCGTTGTAAGCCTATATGAACTGTCCACTTATGAACTACACATCGGGAAGGATATGTTGGAAATTTCAATACAAAATCAGAGCAACTGTAGCAACTGTGAATATTGTATTCCTTTGATCTTCATGAGTCCTTGCCTTAGCCATATTGTTGCATTATCTGCTTTGGTATCCATTCTGGCACCCACGAATCGTTGAAGAGAATTCCAAAACTGTGAATCTTCACAAAGTACATGTATAGCCATTACTGGCCGCCGAAATTCACTCTCAATGCAAACCTTCATGTCTGCTGCACGAACTCAGATTTCCATGGATTTGAAGTATGGAAAAAGTGTCAAATTTCTCATTTTTTGACTGACATGAAAGCCATTAGAAGCGCATTGATCTCTTCTTTCTTTCGGCTACAAATTTTTCCGCTTTGGGGTCAAAATGTCCTCAAGATGCATTATGCATGAAAGGGTTGAGCTTGAAATCTTTTCGGGTCAAAAATGACCGCCGGTCGTATATGGGTTAACTTGCTAACTCATTCTTTACAAAGTAGTCCTTTCTGCGATTTTCATTACGTCACTCATCAAAGAAAGCTAATTTGAGTGGTGGAATACAAAGAGGATTGGTTATTGACCTAGTTGCTTGCACACATGTTAAGTGCGGCCCTGATGCTTTCGGCCTTCGAAATAGCGGCCAAAAGATGTAAAAGCTTGCGCACCCCTGCACTAGATGAATACACAACGATCTCGACAGGCATGAAAGCTGAACAAAAGATAATCGTGACATAGGCAACCAACAATGGACAACAAGATGACTGACAGCGCTCCACAATGTGCTCACCTTGCTCACTTTGAAAGGCCTTGTCCCAGTGAAGGGGGCGGCCTAACTTTCCTCTTCCATCTCGAGCGGTCTAATGCATCCACGGTTGAGACTCCCATGATGTTAATATCCTCCAGCACCTGGCGCTCCCATGTCTTCTTTGATCGCCCTCTGTTTCTTGGCCCTGGCACAGGCATTCCCAACGCTGGACGGGTCTGGTGTTTGCGAGGGCTACGTACCACGTGCTCGTACCACAGCATGATCCCATCAATCGGATGAATCCCGAGCGAATGTCTTCATTTCTCATCCTGTCTTTTCTTGTTACTCCGAGGATGCTTCGCAACATACGCATCTATGTTGTGGCGATTTTTCCCGTTGACTGCCCAGCACTCGCTTCCATACAGGATCACTGGTCGCACCATGGTTGTGTAGACTTTTGCTTTTAATTTTGTCGGTATCTTCTTGTCATACAGCATCCCCCCCCCAGCTTCCACAAGCCGCTTGGATCCTTCTATTGACTTTTTGTCGATGGTGCAGTCTTTATCTATCACAGACCCCAGATACTTGAAATGGTCGACCTTCTTCACCTGTCCTGAGGATAGGAACATCGTTTCGCCATGGTCTTCGGTAGGCATGTACTCAGTCTTATTAGCATCTACTTTAAGTCCATATCGCTCGATGGTGTGATTCCACTGGTTCAGCCTCCTCTCGAGAGATACATGTAGCTTCTAACTGTCCACAAGGGCAATATCATCTGCATATAGCAGTTCCCACGGTGGACTTGTTCTCTGCGCTTGCGAAATCGTGTCCATGACCAGGACAAAGAGGAACGGACTTAAGGCGGATTCAAACGAAGCGAAATTCAAACAAAATACATGAATAAAGAAAAGGTGAAAAAATATACAAAAAAATTGAATTAAAAAATTATACACAGTTAAAAAATAAAATTGTGAGATAATAGAAAAATTACTACACAATTAAGATAAGGCCTGCAATTATGTTTACTTTAGAGATCGAGTCTGAGAACTGCTTATCTTTTCTTGATGTCCTGATCAGAAAGGAGGCTAATGGAGTAGACTTCAGTGTTTACAGGAAGCCTACACATTCCGGCAGCTATCTGCATAGAGATTCTTGTCATCCCAAAAGAGTTTTCAGCGGCATTGTTTCATGTCTTGATGATGGAGCTGAGGAAGTATGCTCAAAGAGGAACTTGGAAAGTGAGCAGTCATATTTGTAAAGGTCTTGCTAACCTCTTGAGCCCCGAAGCCAAATCTGCTACACTGCTCCAACTGCCCATGACGTGCACGTTACTCGTTCATGACGGCAACTCCACTGATGCAGAGCGAACAATGGGATCATAATACAGCGATGGGTAGTTGGGGACAGTCTGCAGAGAAGTTTTTGAACGTTTTTTCGTGCGCCTGTTAACTTTTTTAAAACGATCGGAGGGCCCAACATTTTCGAGAAAACTTTTGCGCAATGATCTGAATTCTTCCAATGCTTTTTTTCTAGTTCAAACACCTTGACAGAACATTTTGCCAGAAATAGATGAACGAATCTCGTTGAAACTATTTCCACTTGCTAAGACGAATATTAACATAGTATGTACTTTGTGAAATACTAAATGAATGGTGTCCATTTGCATCTTAATTTTTAGTTCATCTCGTAATGAAGGGGAAACATTATGTGGAATCGCGTGAGGTATTTTCACACCATGTCCGCTGATGTGCTCAACCTTTTAGTAAGCGTAGACCTTGCAGAAATATGGTCACATCAGCGAGCATGATGCAAACAATAAATAAATGAAAAAAATAGTAGGCACTTTATCACCAGAATTCGAGAACACTTGGAAGGTAAACCTAAAGATTCTGAAATTACCAAACACGTTCATAGAAATAGCTATGACAATTTCCAAATAGTTTTTCGCACAAAGTACACTCGCACTGCTGAAAGTCTGGTCATGAAAGAAATCAATAGTTCAACCTTGATGAACGAACACGAATCTTCAGTCCCAATTTTATTGTTTTAGCACTGTGACCTTGACAGTTTTAGACGTAATTGTAAATGTAAATCAGTTCTTATTGTATTGTTTTAGCTTGTATTCAATTTTCGAGGAATTAGACGCAATTGCCAATTGTTCTTTTAGCTTGACAAGTTCTCATCCTGTTGTATTTAAAGGTTTCATCTAGATTTAGCTGTTTGTCCTGAAGATATGTCATAAAAACGGACATGAAATCTATCGACCAATACTTGTCGATTTTATTTTAAAATGTTGTCACTGGACTCGCTATCTCACTAAATGAAACAACTTTTGAAAGGAAAACCTCTGCATCCTCTGAGACATGAGAAAGGTCCAATTGACCCCTTGACCTATTTATAATACTTCTGCTGATTCAGTTGAAACGAAGAACATGTAGGACCGACTCAAAATATGCAGCATACAGCGAAAATGTTTGTACCAAAAGAATCAGTTTTTTGCAGAGATTATGTTCCTGCGTCTAAAAAACATTTGATCAATTAATAAAAAGCTGTTTTTTCAAATTATTCCTGTGTTTGTATATCAGCGACTTGGAAACTCAGACTTCAATATATAAGTAGCATGAAACATAAGTAGGAATTGATTATGAAGAAAGATATTTCATGAACTGCATCATAATACAAGCCTTCATACAAATTTTGAGATCCAATTCTGTTTCTTGGCTAAATTGCAAATTTGCTAGCTTAGTAGATCTAATTCTTACAGTTCATTTTCACCAAGCTAAATGTATCTGTTACATGTAAGTCAAGCTTATTGTCCAAATTATTAACAGCATCCTATACAGTCAATAGAAATTGAGTTAGAGTCATAATACTCTGTGCATTCAACTATTCATACATAAGTGTGGATTGATGCAACTTTAATAGTTTTATGATTAATATGATTCACCAAACAAAGCTTAATTTCTAATCTGCATCTGAATATTATACTGAATATAAAAGCTATTTATGATCATTGTCTTTAATTGTGATGTTATACTCTGTCAGTGCCGGTAGTTTAAGTGACATGTTCAAGCTCAAGAGAATGCTCCTATTTATGAGGCTGTACATTAAGTAAAACACTTTCATTAAAGTTGGTGAAGATTACCTCTCCACGGTTGTCATGACACGCTGTTCTTTCTTCTGTATTGATATTCAAAATTAGTCAATTCCGCGGTAGCTTCTTCAAAACTGTTACAATTTGTTTATCTCACATTTAGAAGTGGGTCTCAACTTGAGTTCATTGAATAGAATCGAAACTGCACACATACTGTAAACTGTAGACAGCCAAAAATCAGACAAAATAAAAGTGTATATATTAGTCACAAGTAGTATGATAGGCAGTAAGCGCAATAATGTAAATTAGTTCGTGCGACAAAAATTGTCTGACAAGCAGGAAATTTCTCTGATAATACGCAGTAAGTGCCAAAATACTGATGTGGCTCACAAATTGTCCGATAAGTGGCTGTTTACAGACCGAAAATTATCCTACAAAATTACTGACAAAATCAACCGACGATTGTCACCTCCAATATCCTGCGATATCCGACGAATTTGTAGGTTCTCCACCGACATCGAAACAGATGCATTGTATGCAAATTAGCTAAACAAAAACTGTTGAATATCGATTGATTTTTTCGAATAGTGATTGCTTGACTTTTGGGCAATCTGTATTATTGTGTGGCAAAACCATGATTTATTTTGACATAATTTAATTAATTACCTACATTTTTGATAAAATTAAGCTATATTTCATTGCTATTCATGTTGTCGCTTTTTGTCAGATATTGTAGGTGTTCAGTGGCAATCATCCAGCAAGAACTAACAATGACCGACAAAATAGATTTTGTAGGATAAATGTCGGTCAATTGTCAGTTAACGGTTTACAGTGTATCAAACCATAGGTCTCAATTGTAAATCTCTTTTCTTAAAAGTATTTGAATAATGGTTTTCCTTGAATCGTTGTTTGTCATTGTCAGCGTATGAGCTTATTGTGTCCATTCATTGGTTGCAACTGCGCAAAAAATCGCACAGTTAAATAATCGCACATGCAACTTGCATTTTAAACCCTCTACCTCCTCCTTCGGCGGATTAGTCGCCGAAAGAGTTGCCGCTTTCTTGCTCACGAATTCTCGCCACCGTCCACGATCTTGCGCTTTCCGTATGCAGTCCGTTATTTCTGTCGAATGCCGTTTGACCAGCGCGTCTTACATCACCCACGTCCACGATTGCCGTAAACCATTCCCGCTAGGTCTTTCTCCAATCCTTGTTTCTTTACTAGATGTCCGAAGTTGAAACCCTACTTTACCGCAAATAAAGCTTCCAGAATCATGCAGCACATAGCCTGCATGAATTTTGGAAGCATTGTGTATTCTTCAACATATATTTTATAAATTTAAGCTATAATTCATTGCTATTCATTTTGTCGCTTTTTGTCAGATATTGTAGGTGTGACAATCATCCTAACAATGACCGACAAAATAGATTTTGTAGGATAAAAGTCTGTCAATTGTCAGTCACCGGTTTGCAGTGATACTGATTGATCCATATTTCCAAAATTTGTGAAATTTTTCTGTTCAAATATCCGGTAAAATATTATAACAAAAATTAAAAACAAAATAAAAATTAATAATTTTGAAATATTATTGCAGTATGTAAAATGATATCTTGTCTAACATTCACCATAGTATTCAGTTGAAAATTTTCTGTGATATGCTGTTAAAAATGTCTTCCTTCTTTTCTTATTGTTCTGTTAGATAGTTGATGTTTTATTGAATTGACAAAGACGTAGTCGAAAGTTTTACAATACATTTTATTAATGGCATTGTCTTCGTTTTATAAATTAGGTTACTAGGACAATGGTGAACCGAATTTATGAATACCCGGTAACACGGATTTTCAGTTTTTTTGAAGTAGACCAGTTTTTCATATACAAACTTAGAAAACATGAAATTTTTTCGATTGTTTTGAGATACTCGTATATATTCATCTGAATAAATCAATGCCAAATATTTTTCAAGAACACCATCCATTTGTTGTCTGCTAAATTGAAAAAAATTGATAAGAGTGAGCTTGATGTTATCAAATTTCCTGCTGAAAAGCTTCGTCGAACATTCCATGACGCTGTTTGACTATTTTTTTTAATATTGCATCGGTCATAATGAAAGCAATTCATTCATATTAAATACCTAATTACTTGAAACATGTGCAATGCCATAGACCATGCCAGTAAAACAGCTCGTTGACGCATTTGCCATCTAAAGGATAATGAAAATCGTCATCCCACGACAACAAACAATATCGCGGAATGACCCATCATTGTAAAACGCTACAAGGGGCACAGTGAGACTGAAGTCAAGCCTGTGTGAAACTCAAATGACCGCGTACATGCCACAGACAACTGATGTGTCATAGGTGTGTGCGTAGAGGGAAATATCCCGTGCGTTCGAAATTTTGTGGCTCAATTTCATTCACTCTGTTATAAACTGACCAAACTCGTTATAACCTTACAACTCTCGTTACTACAATGCAGAAAACTGTTATGATGAAGAAGAGATGTAGGCCTTTACAACAGGTATAGAATCAAAGTCCACTACGCGCGAGTGAGGAAAATATTGAAGAAAGATGCTCTCTCAATTTTACCGTGCCTATTATACCTGATATCAAGGTAGTGAAGGTCCTAAAAATTCTTGGTGTCATCTGGTCTGACAATTTACAGCTTGAAGATGAGCATTTTAAATCAGTTTCGAAAATATGTTCACAAAGACTTTATGTCATTCGTCGACTTAAACCGTATCTATCTAAAAGTCAGCTTGTTGAAGTATATAGCGCGATTATTTCATCTGTGTTAACGTATGCTGCTCCCATTTTTGTCACCGAACTCAAAGTGTACAATCTAAGATTCGTCGCATTACGAAACGTGCTCACCATATTATCTGCGGATTCAAATGTAGACGTAACATAGTGTGCGATATTGATGACCTGTTCAGCAAGTTGATTTTTCCTTTTTTTGCTGAAATGTGAAAACCCACTTCATCCTTTAAGAAAAATGGTTCCTCGTCGTCTACATTTTTCAAGACACTTTGCAATAGACGCTTTTCGCACCGCTATAAGAAGCAACGCATTTTTTATAAAAGCTTGTCTTGACTTCAATATGTCCTTCCAACGCTGAGATTGAACTCTTGAGTAACTGTAACTTTATTTGTATAAATGTCACACTTTACTCTCCGTTATTTTGTATTAGCATTTGTATCGAATGATTTTTATTTTTCATGAAATATATACACTTCACTACTCGGAGCGAGTGACATGCGTTCTCGCTTTAATTTTCACTCTACTACTACTACTGTAAACAGATCATGAACCCGAAGAGAATCCAAATGATGCGCGGATCAATGCAAACGCTGAGCTGATTGATATAACATCATCTACCGTGCAGTCATTTCAATGTTCTTGTTGTTGTATAGAGAATTTGTGATAAAAAGGTAAGCTAATTTGAGGAAGCCCAAGAAGTCATTCTATGACAATTAGAAATGTTCCATTTTTTCAAAAGTTTGAGTGCCTGACAATTATTCAACAATATGCAGTTGTGAATAATGTATCAATCACCTCTGATGCATCATTTGTTGTCTATGTCAGTAGGATAAGTTTTATACAGAACAGAATTGTCCAAATGAGTGAAATAACATAATTTTTATGTTTTTGAAAATTTTGTTGGCCTACAAAAAAAGCCCACGTAGCCACATAGAATCCAAATGCTGTATAGCAATGCAAAAATTATAATATCAATACTCTGATGACATCAGTTGTCCTGTAATCACTTCAACTTCTCATGGAATGACAATATTATGACAAAAAGTAAAGTTTGCTATAAGAAATCCAGAACATCATTCGATGACGCTATTTCGTCATTCCACGACAATTGAGGTTTTCTGCAAAAATGATAGGCTAGATGGTTCGTTGACGAAATTATTTTTACTTCAATTTATACAATATGGGCATGCTGTCCATGAAATTATCTGCAAACAATTTCTAAAAGTATTGGAAGGTAAGAATAGGTAAAATGAGAAAATCGTCATTCCGCGACGATAAAAATGCACAAATGTTGATTATACGTCAGCATGAGCGATTGATATATCCTTGATCAAAAAAGTAAACAAGAAAATGTAGGTTCGTGGTCCACTAGATCCACTTCAAATCTCTGAGGGCCTATTAAGCATCCTGGGTAAATCCATTTTATATAACAACATTTGTCAGAAAACGTGTCTTTTGTCTGTAAAATCCTTAGTTCTGGACCGATTTTCATAATTTTTCTGTTATCCTGATCCTTAGGATCTCCTCTTTTTGGTCATCATAAATTCAAATCAATATAACAAACATAGAGTAGGGATATATAGGTAGAGTGTCGACTCAAAAAAATACCTGTATACAGTGAAAATTTTTGTATGAAAAGATTCAGTTTCTTGCGGATATCACGTTCCCGTGGTCCAAAAATTTATTTGAGCAATTCTAAAGAAAGTCAAAATTTTGCCAATTTATATACTACCGAGATGGCTCCTCTATATAAGTAGTATGCAACAAGCTGGATATCAAAAGGAATGAATATATGCTAACAAAGCATCCTAACTAAGCGAATGAAGCTGATTATCAAGGGAATTTCATGAATTGTATTATAATGAAAGCCTTCATGAAAAAGTCGCGATGTTATCCGTGCTTTCTTGGCTGAAATTTCAAGTTTTTAATTCAATTTTCATCGTCATGAATTTATGATTCACTAAATTCTTGTTTCACTTCTTGAATCTGAATAGTGATGTCGAACCATTAACATCTTTCAAAAATAATTGAAATTATTGTCTTTGATCGTGATTTTGCTCTGTCAGAGGTGGTTGCCTGTGATATGATCACACTCAAGAGGATTCTCTTGAAGTTGAGCATGAAAGCAATAGCAGGTCATCGAGTTGCTAATTTGACAAACATTAAATCTCCAAGGCTGTCATGACACTGAGAATCTGTAAAATAATATAATTTCCTTCTGCTTTGCTGTCATGATCATTCAATTCCGTTGTAATTTCTTCAAAACTGCATAAATGTGCATATCTCACATTTGGTGACAATACCACCTGCATCTCCTTTGAGTTCATTTAATAAAATCGAAAGTGTGTACACATTGGGGATCTAATAAATGCGAAGTTACCACTCTACCTAAATATACTTACTCAATGATAACAAAGTCTTCTTCATGAAAATTTTATCTCAAGGCAGAAAACGTTCCAGAAATTGGCTGTCCCATCAAACATGCGTACTCTGTCTTCGGGGAGGAATTTCGTTGTGATCTACTGAAATTATCATGTATCATGTGAAAACCCGACTATAATTCAAGATTCCATTCACATTGATTTGGGATGTTTTTTCAATTAGCCTTTGTCCTACGAAAATTGTCTTCACCGATGCACATTTCGCAACTTAGAAATGATGTTTTAATTTTTCTTACACGACAAAATACATCATTTGCGAGTCCAGTTGTCGCATCAAAAGGAAAAAATCAACTGTAGATCACATAATTGAGCAATAGTGAATTTAAAAAAATAACGTGTTCTATCGACCAGACTTTTTTGATTTCTCTCAAAATTTCACATTGTTGCTGAAACCGCGTTTTTTATCCGGTTCTCATGAAAACTCACAGAATTATCAAGAACCATGATACACTGTATAAAAATGCATGCGAAATCTTTTTTAAAAAGACAAGATATCATATCAAAATTTCGTTAAACTGCTGAAAATGTCCATTTGACCGAGACCGCAAAATCATCGGTCAGAAGACACCTGGTAATATATAGGACGAATTCAATAACTTGTACAAATACTCATTTGGTATGGTCACCACTATGTTTTTCGCATTCAGCGTGAAAAATTCACCATACATGCAAATCTTCAAAGAAAACAAAGTTGAAAAGTCCAGAAGACACAAATTGCGAAAATGTTGTTATATGAAATGGATTTACCCCTTGATCACAGCTACTCACCTGGAATTACAGAAGGCGGTCAGACTCCTCCCCTAGTTCGCAGATCTGCTCATAGAGCTCAGGTCAGGCAGAGATAACAAAGGTCAGTCAGTCTCGTGATTTATCGTATTCCGCTAAATGCAGTGTAGTCCGGCAGCCAGCACGAGTTTCTGCAGGGAACGAGGTCGAAAATGAGACTTTCACAGAATGATGTACACCCTCTGCCGACTACGAATCGGCACGTCTGCCGAGTTCTAGTGAGTTCCTCTTCTTGTCAGACAGAATCAAAGAAAAACACATGTAAATCCAATAGGACGCAGATTGCAGTTTTTGGCTAAAATGAAATTTTGTATGTTCTCGCTTAATCAACTGAAAAGTATTGAGTCTAGAGTTACAATGTTTGACTTGGAATGTCTTCAGGTCATTTCCTATGATGTGCATGTGCTATTATCATGCTTCTGATCGACAATATGTGAGAATGTGGTTGAATGTGGATAAAGTTGCTCAAAATGTTTGTGTTTGCCGACATAAGAAGGCTCTCCAAATCTAAATTTGTTTATCTTTAAAGACAGGGGTGCATGAAAATGAAAGGAAATGACCTGAAGACAGTTCATGCCAACAATTCTGACTCTGGCCTCATTACTTTTCGCTTAATCAAAGAAAACATGCAAAATTTGATTTCAGCCAAAAACTGCAATCTGCGTCCCATTGGATGTAACAGTGTTTTTCTTTGATCTTGTCTGACAAGAAGACGAACTCACTAGAACTAGACAGACGTCTAGATTTGTAGTAGGCAAAGGGTGTACATCATTCTGTGAAAGTCTCATTGTCGGCCTCGTTCCCTGCAGAAACTCGTGCTGGCTGCCTGACTATGAGGTGCACATCATTCTGTGAAAGTCTCACTTTCGGCCTCGTTCCCTGCACAAACTCGTGCTGACTGCCGGACTATGAGGTGTACATCATTCTGTGAAAGTCTCATTTTCGGTCTCGTTCCCTGCAGAAACTCGTGCTGGCTGCCGGACTATGAGGTGCACATCATTCTGTGAAAGTCTCATTGTCGTCCTCGTTTCCTGCAGAAACTCGTGCTGGCTACCGGACTATGAGGTGTACATCATTCTGTGAAAGTCTCATTGTCGGCCTCGTTCCCTGCAGAAACTCGTGCTGGCTGCTGAAACTCGTGCTAGTCGACAACAAAACTGCGCATTCTGAAAGATTACATTCATAGTTTTCATCACATACTATTGTGATTATGAGGACAAATAGACTGTTGATCTGTGTTCTTGACTGAATTCCATCTGCCTTCCAGAGACCGCTTCCGCACGAGTGTGAATGTGCTTGGAGACACAATCGGAGCGGCGGTGGTTGAAAAGCTGTCATATAAAGAATTGGAACACATGGACGATGATACCATGTGATAGAGGGGACCCTGTTGACACTCTGTATGTATTTTTAGCTGTATTCATTGACGCCAATGACTTGATAAGATAATATCCCGTTTCTGTGTGAGATTGTTGTCATTTGAGTTGATTAAGAGAATCAAACGTGTTACATGATCAAATAAGGGACATTCTACATTCAATTATCTTTTTCAAAACTGTTATATGAAGATCTTTCCGCGTTCATTATGTAGCACGTGACTCAAGAACACGGACTTTTCTCCTTTGGGATTTATTCTCAGACTACAATCCTTCCACGTGTAGAATCTAATCAAATACAAGAAACGTGCAGAATTAGTTTTTTTTCCTAAATTTATGTTGAATGACAATCGTAGTTCAAATACAGATGAGTTATTGACAGTTTCAAGTTACTGATCATCGAATTGTGTACAAGATCAATAGAGATGATATTTTCTTGTCCCTAAGGACTGAAACACGTGTTCATCCACTCACAATAAGCGTTGACAAGACGCTGAGTCAGCTACTGAGAATGTGGAACTGAAAGCTTCGTTTTTGGGACAGGCTGTGCGCCAGTCGCAGCTGCTCACACCCGTCGGAGCATCGAACACGTTATGCTGAACCCTTGCGAATGGCCAAAACATAAGTAGCTTCGCTCTATAGATTATCCTACGAAAATCAAGAAAGTAGGGGCTGTGTCATTTGCTTCAGTTGTTGACCTTTTGTGGAATAAAATGCAAATTGTGCAAAAAGACCTATTATGAAAATCTCACCGCTTGTCAAATTGCTCGGACAATATTTTATCATGTTCTAACAATCTGCTCCTAAACAAAGAAAAAATAAATTTATCTGGCTTTATTCAAGTAAGTGTCGACAATCTGTGCAGAATTCGAGAATTCGCATTGGATCGTCGTCATTATTGCCTGCGTCTTCACTTCGTGACTGGGGGTTTACTTAGACTACTCTGAATTGTCTTATAAATTCCATATAAGTAAATGCGTCCCTTCTTGCTATGCTGATAAGGCAAGTTCGATGAATAAAGTCGCCCTCACCTGATCCTGTCCTGAAAACCTTCATTTCCCAGGCTTGCCGTTGGGATGGATTTCCAACCCAATCCCAATGAGAATTTCTATTGGGATCCCAACAGATCTCAACAGAAATCCAAAAAGCTTGCTTCACAGCTAAAAACATACGCAATTTGACCCCAAGCTGCATCGGGCTTGTCGCTTAGGCCTGCCAAATGTGATACTTTTTGAATTGATTAAGTCCACGGTCGTAGGCCTCGGACTAGACTGTCCTTAATAGTAATAGGGTCAATAATTGATTTTAAACAATAATGTATAATAGGCGTACTGTATGGCTATATTTTGCACCGAGACTGTCTTCACCCAAGAGCTTATAGGGGTCTACGTGTATAGCTAATATGTATGTATGAACTACAAACACACTTGGCATTAATTAAGCCTATATCGGAAATGCGGTGTTAATAAACAACTCGCTACACGGGCTCGCACGTACAATAGGCAACAGGCAGTGGACAGCGACATATACGGTTAAATAGGCTTGAATAGCTTACAATCTATAGCTAAATTGCAGAAGCGGCGAAGCGCTACGTGCAGGCGAATTGCATAAGCCTATACATACTATTACATAGCTGCCAGGGGCGGTCCGTAATTAGACGCGGGGTATTCACTGAATACCCATTAGTTTTCTTGAAAAAATCACAAATTATCCTTCAACTGTTGAAAACTAATTCTGAGAAGCACAGCTGATTGCTTTCTCTGAGCTTCCCGAGATGATCTATATTTAGTCGGCTGAAAGCTAACTCTCTCTGGCTGAAAGCGACGTCTGATGGTGAATCTCGTTTAGCTGCCTAACTGTGTTCACAGCAGTTCACAGCTGCCAATTAAATTCGAGCTAGTTCAACGTCAAATCAGAATGCCACCTCTCTCACGCGAAGACAATGATAGTAAACGCGCTGCTGCTTGCAGCGTCCCACTATGAGGCGGGAGTTTAACAAGCGCTAATTGATGATGTCGACTTACAATTATGCTTGCAATGCTGTGATTGCTTGAACGCACTACAATATCCGAATATCGATGAACCCTCCTAGGAGAGATAGAGCAGAAGCTATAACAGATTCCCTTTGTGTCAACCAGTCACTCATAAGGATCGTATACTCGTAGTTGCATGAAAATGGCTGAAGCAGCTGATGGTACTGATGGTAGGCTCAATGAAGTTGATTATATTTTAAGTAAGTCATCAATATCATTCAATGATCGGCTCGAGCTCATGAAAGCCGGTAGACCCAAACCTCTTCTCGCTGATTTAAATCAGGAATGTAAAATTAAGATCGGTTTTACATACAAATTGAAGTTAATACATACTCAGCTGTAAGGTAAAGTATAGGGGGCCTATAGTATGATACCCGGTGCAGCTCAAAATATAGTGAATACCCTATCTGAAAACTCACCGCACGCCCCTGATAGCTGCTAACTTTTCAAGCAGCACTATTTTTAGGAACTGGGGAAGTTAAAGACAGAGTAGGGTCAAAGTTAAATTTGTGTAGATCACACTAAGAGCGCTCAATGCTCGAATTCGAGAGAGGCAAGGTCAGACTGGAGATACAGAAAAATGAACTGCTCAGTACAACCCGAAAACATTTGTAACGTACTGACTAATGTCAACCATTACATGCATATTTTGTTGGGAGTGGGCCTATTGGAATCTATTGAGATTTATTGGGATTGGGGTGGATTTTTGATAGCCCAATCCCAACCCAATGCCAATAGCTATTGGGAGCCCAATCCCAACGGCAAGCCTGTCATTTCCTCTTTGATTACTTTTCACCTTGATTATTGCCTGTCGATTTTGTCTAGTTTGCCGGCATACCAACTAAGTAAACTCCAGTCGGTTTCGTAAGCAGCTGCTCGCCAGATCTTTTGCTCTTCAAAGTTCTGTGCCATTCCACCACTGCTGAAAGATCTCTACTGTCTTCCTGTCGTTTACTGGATCAAGTATCGGTTAGCATTCCTCATCTTCTGCTGCTGAAATCATTTAGCACCGAAATATCTTACAAATGACCTTCATCAAGTTTCTTCAATCTCAGGCTAATCTCGTCGACGCCCATTGGATGCTTCTCTGCTGCTAGTGCCATCTACCCTTCCTTCTACTTTCTCTGGCCGCTCTTTTTTGGTGACATTATGACATCAAAAGATTGAATCATGATGATACAAATCTTTCTTTATAAGTTCGGTTAATGTTGCTAGAAATAGTCTTAAAAAGTATTTTTATGCAAATTCTCTGTCGAATTATTTTATGAATTCCTTTTATTCTATTCTCCATGAAGCCATATGTAGCTGCATGCAAGGACATCTATGATCAATATAAGATATCTAAGGCCTCCAGTCCAGTACATGGTATGGGAGTTGAACGTTCCTTAGATATCTTACATTGATCATAGATGTCCCTGCTGCATGCCACACATGCAAATGAACCATATTTGACTTCACTTTATCGTGCAGAAACCTTGATCATAGCTGCATTTCTGTCATATTGCCACAACAGCTCTTAGATAGATGGGCGTATCAGATACAGCGGGTGTGATATGCCGTGAGGCGTTTATAGACTGATGGAGGTGCTAGCTCTTTGCAACTCATCAAATGAGTACTGATTTTTCGTAGTCAAATAGTACTAGATTGTGAGTAGTGGTACTCAGGTTCATTCTGGTACTCATTTGGGACTTTATGAATAAGTGCATGTTTTATGACGCGGTCGGATTCAGTGCGAATGCATCACAGGTTGTTCAGTGAGAATGTCAGATGAAGAGGAAGAGAACTTTGACCGAGCAACTTTTGGCCTCCGAAGCCTAGGCCTATTACAATCTCGAAATCAGTGCTTTGAAATTCTGGAGGCAGCCTTCATTGGTTATTGCCAGGCTTAAAGAAACCGGGCACACGTTACTGCAGTACATGTTTCACATTCTTCATCTTCTTACATTTGGATGAAAATGAGCTTGTCTTTAATGAGAACACATATTTTTGCATTTTTGCATCTTTAAAAAGAAGGGAGACTTTTAATCTGCTTGTAAATACACTTCAAGTAAGGAAACCGTAATCTAGCCGGAAACAACGACGACGAACTGGAACTGAATCACCTCACTGAAAATATAGTCCGCTCCGCGGTCCATTCGTTACTAATGGGACTGCGCTAGGTGACAGAGTGGCAGGGAGCTATTTCTTATTAAAATTTGAAGTTATAATTTCCATTTCGTCTATTATAGTTAGGGATGCATCGGATTTGGATAACTCTGCATTGGATAACTCCATAGTAACCTAAGAAGCTAGGACGGAGCCAAACCCCCTCGCACGAATGGTTAATAGCTATCACATCATCTGATGTAGGTCTGTCGATAGTTAAAAAGTTCGAAGGGAGTGCATGAGACGTAACAAAAATTCATTCATTTAATTTCCCTGAAGCGACGGTCTATTTACATTCTCTTCAGAACGTAGCGCAGCATACGTTTCAGTTATTTCCTTGTACAAGCGGCCTTCTAGAACTTAATGCCAATTCCGTAAAAGTATCGGGATGTGGTCACCAGATGAATGACAAATTGGATGTAACCTGAATGCAACGGTAACACATCCATTCTATACAGCCTACATGTACATGTAGATTGCACGGTGTGCATTGATGTAGCAATGCATGAAGTATTTTATACACTGTAAATCGCTGGATACGAAAATTACATACAAACATATACCAAAATCTCATACAATTTGAAACTAACATCTGATACGAGATTCTCGTATGATTATAGAGATCTGGTATGTTTTTTCATACCAAATCTCATTTACTTTCGTATGTGATTATTATGTAATTGGTATGTAGCGGTACGAACTCTTCTATCTGTGATTGGTTGTTTTACACTGAAATACGAGTTGTTGGTATGCTTTATACACGAGACCCGATGCAAATTTATCATTATGGTATGTGATTCTGGTATGTATTTGGTATGTGCATCTTTAAGTCACATAGAAAAAAAATATGCGTATTATATATCTACTGTCAAATAACTTTTTTAAGTAATACCAGTCGCGAATATTTTTTGTTTGATAGAGTGATATTTAACTAGATTAGATTGATTGTGAATTATATCCCCCACGATATTGTCGTTGTTACTACTTGTCTAGCAACACTAACAGGACGTTTAGTTGATTAACATCAATTCATTCAAACGATATCGTTCGAGGAATCATGTTGACTTATATATCTCAAACATGACTATTTTTGCGTTTAATGAATTATATTGTGTTTTTATTTCAGATTGATAATATGCTTAATTTCAAAATTACATAATGCATAATTGTTGATGGTTGAATACTTATTGGTTACTTATGAAATGCCTTAGACTTACATGTATTAAAATCGAATTGAGTATTGAAAGAAAGACTCTTGAATGTCATTATCTAACTACTTACAGAACAGTAGTAACTTTAGTGTGATCTTTATTGACAAAAGGCTTTAAATCAACATACTTTGTACATGATTTATGCTTTCCTTTAACATTGTGCTGGTATGGCTTTAGTATGTAAAGCATACCACATTTAGAAAAACATACGAAAAGCATACAAATATATACCAAGAGAATACAGAAATATAGCAAAAAAATATTTTGGTATGCATCCTTCGATTGGTATTGAGCGATTTACAGTGTACCATAAACTGGAATTAAGTAAAAATCATGAATAAGAAAATAAAAGACATATTATGGAGCTTCTTAGAGGAACAACAACTATCGGCAGCGGCTAATACCATCATGTCAGATGCTGAAAATCCGGATCCGGTCGGAATTGAAATCTGGTGCACCCCTAATTATAGTCCCGTAATATAGCAATATACAACTCTGTTAATGTTGAGAATGTTGTGAAAGACCTCACATGAAATTCTGCACCTCAGCACCACTCCGCAGCAAGCAATTCTTCATCGATTAAAGCATATTACCTATCCGGCTGTGCTGTCCTTATTCTCATTGTTCTACACCTTTGCATGGATACAACGTGAAAGGAAGGTTGGTACTATACTGATAGCAATACTTTGAAAATTGAAAAAAAGTCATATCAGAGGATTAACGCTTGATGGTCCGCTCATTCATCTCTTGACGGTGGAAGTTCTGCTCTCAATGAAGATTGTTTTACCATTTCGTAGGTTGATATTGTTTGTATAAGACTCCTTGTGTTGTAACCACGTGACTTATTGAACACATGTTGAATCTATAAAAATTTTCAGTAGCAATCCATTGCTTAACCGAACATTAGGTTATAATGGTAGCTCTTATTTCTTAAAGATATTTAACTAACATTACCTATTGTTTAATTGTCTATACGTAGTATTTAAATAACCTTTTCTTCGTTGCAGATTGTAACCACGTGACTTATTGAACACATATTGACTGATTAGATCTCCACCGTCTAAACACTCTTTGTGTTTAATATCTATTTTTGTAGGAATGAATTGGCAAGTATAGATCACGAGACATTCGCTTCATTTTGTTATTTGTGATCAGAAATTAAAGGCATCGCAAGATGAAGGATGTTTCTGGTTGGAGCATTGGGTTCCTTCAATTCGGGCGAGTATTTTGTGAAGCCGTCAGGATAGTCATTTAATTGAAGGGCGTAGATTAAATCATTCAATACATGCTTTGCTTTCATCTTCTGATCAACGTTTCATTCTCATGTTTTCCTCGTTTTAGACAATGTTGGAAGTATGTTACATTGGGAGGGCACATTCAAAATTGACGAAAATTGTCATCAATTTGCGACAACTCTTCGTCAATTTCAAATCTGCAATTTAAATTGGTATTTAAGTTCCTGAGGATGACCGTGATATTTGCAACCATTTGATGATGGAAATCAACTTGTCCATGTCACTTTGAAAGATAAATTAAGTCAATATGTATGAAGATTCTGTTTTATTTCTGTCAAGGCATTGGCCATAATTTCGTTGAAATCCTGAGAAATATGGTCCTGTTTAATAACCTCCCTCTATCACTCAGTAGGACATTATCAGCTTCAAATTATTATATGCATAATCCAAACATTTGCATTGCGGCAATGGAGACAGTACATTATCACAGTACAGTATGTTCCAATGGGATTTCAATGCTTAAGCAGATAATGTCCGGAAAAATATCTATATGCATAAGAACCCTAGAGATACAATATCAGACTAGAGTTTTACAGCCCAGAACCATAGAAAGAGGTTAAGCTAGATATTGTACAACATCTATCACTTAATACAACTATATCAATTTCAGTTGGGCCATAGAAAGAGGTTATGCTAAATATTGTACAACATCTATCACTTAATACAACTATATTAATGTTGTAAATCTCTTGACACTAATACTACTTTTAAGAGTTTTAGTACCGGCAGACGGTTCGTTTTAAATTATCCTAGTAGTTTCTCGTGTAAGAGTAGGCATGTAATATATTTGATCACATGTCAATCATGTGGGGTCCAGTATGTTGGACAGACAAAACAGCCATTACATTGTAGACTTAATGGGCATCGGCAGTCTGTTCAAAAGAATCATCTCAATACGTATTTAAGTAATCATTTTAATAGTTCTAATCACAGTTGGGATGATGTAAGTATACAAATTATTGACTTTGTCGATGTTCGTAATAAATCTGATACAGAAATTGCCTTCGAGCTTAACAGTAAGGAAGATTTTCATATAAGAACGCTGAACACCTTGCATCCTTTGGGTTTGAATGACAGAGTGTTAGGCGGAGGTTGCGCCTCTCAGAACACTGCAAATTCATTTTCATTTTTTAGTTCTCCTATTAGCAGACGTAAAAGAAGCCATGGCCTTAGGAAGTCGGGTAGAAAGAAATATCCTCCATCTAATAGTTGTGAGGATATTCTCAAGGAGCTTCAAGAGTTGATGAAGAGCAACAAAATAAGACATTTCTATAATTGCTTGAAATCGATTAGTGATAGCATGCTTAAAATTATGTATTCTAGGCTTCTTGATCAGTCGAATGACCTATCTTTCGTTTTGACAACATATGTTCATAGTAAATTATATAGAAACAAGAGGGATAGCTCTACCGAAGACAAAACGCATATAGTGATTCCTTTCAAGTCTCATTTAGTTGACAAACTTCATTTACCTTCTGTATTTAATGATAAAAGTGTCTGTGCTTTAGTTCCAGAAAAAGCGAAACATCTATATCCTCCCAAAGTGTACCATAAGCTTAATAACCCTATTTGTTTGAAATTCTTCAATTATAATAAGTTTCTTAATAGCCTGACAATTCAGGAAGTTGTTGGCATTTTACAGAGCGATTGCAGCTGTGACTCGATGACCAGTTTTGTTTATGAGCCTTATGGGCATGTTTTTACCGGTAATTTAGATATAATAAATGATCCAGGTCTCAGAGCTATATTCGCGTATGGCACTAAACACAGATTGTCTAGGTCAATATCATGGAAATCCATTCAAAAAGAGATCAGCGATTCCATAGATAATCATATATCTCGTGTGTCCAGTCGCCTTCACTTAAAAGTTGATGACTTCTCTATTTGGAAAAACAGGGTCATGATGTTAGTAAAGCACCGCATCTTTCGTTGTAAGAAGTTGGGTGGGAAAGATAATGGCAGCAACGTTTGTGTTGATAAGGAGTTGCAAGATCTCCATAAAAACTTGATAGTCGTTCCTGTCGATAAAGCATCCAACAACTTTAGTTTCATATGTAAAAAGTTCTATCTCAAAATCCTGATGGACGAGCTTGGTTTTGACATAGATTCTTCCACTGCAGTAGGCAATGCAACTTATAAACCTGAGCTTATTTCTGATAAGGAAGTCCTTACTAAACACGTTAAAGATATGAAATCAAACTTTAATATTAATGTTAGTGACAAGGACCTTAAACTACCAAAACTTTTCTGGATTCCAAAATTGCATAAAAATCCTAATAAGTTTAGATTCATAGGCCGGAGCCAGAAATTGTACAACTAAAAAGTTATCGGTGAATATCAACAAAGGTCTGAAAGTGATAAGAGAAAATTTCCATAGATACTGTGAGTCAATCAGGAGTAATACTGGTTATTCTTATTTTTGGAGTGTAGCCTCGACTCAAGATTTTTTGAGGAATATTTCTAACGTGAACGTCCACTCTATGCAAGTTTTTGACTTCTCTACTCTTTATACAAACTTAGATCAAGGTGCTATCAAGAATAATATTTTTTCCATCCTTGATCTCACATTCAATTCCACTAATCGTAGATACTTGTGTGTAGGATATGAGAAGTCGTTTTTCTCCAAAATCAAATATAAGGGGTATTCTTGTTATGACGTGGACTCTTTTAAGAAGGCTATTGATTTTATAGTGTCTGAAGTCTACATTTCTTTTTCCGGTTACGTGTTCAGACAAATTCGAGGAGTACCAATGGGAGGGAATTGCAGTCCTTTACTTGCCGACTTGTTTCTGTTAAATTGCGAATTTGCTTTTATGAAACAATTGGTTAAAAATAAAAAGTTTGGACTAGCTAAATTATTGTCAAACACTTCGAGATATATAGACGATATATGCGTAATAAATTACAAGCATTTCAATACCTTAATTCCGAAAATTTACCCGATGGAGCTTCTTGCAGATGGAAACGGAGTCAATGACAAAGCCGTTGTTTACCTCGATGTGAGACTCCAATCTAGTAGAGACGGTCTTCGAACCTCAATATATCATAAAGTGGAAGATTTTGATTTCCCTGTTGTTCTGTTGACATTTCCAGACAGTGCAATACCTTATAACATGGGAATTAATGTATTTGCCGGCCAGGTTTTACGTTATTGTCGCATCTGCTCACATCTTGAAGATCTAATTAAACGAATTAATATGACACTTTTTGTGATGAGCAGCAGAGGATATTGTAGGTCTAAAATGAAGGCATGTACTGAGAAAATCCTAACCGGTCATAACAATTTTCTAGTCAAGTTTGGATATTTCTCAGCCAGGCAGCTGACATCGCAGTGCGCATTTTAAACAATATAATTAACACTGTTTTCTTAACATTTTTTTTTATTGGTTATACCATTTCAGTATTTCACACATATATTTTAGTTTGTTTTGGATGTATCCGTCTTTTGCGGTTGTTTTGTTTTTGTTTTTACTATTACTATCAGTATTACTTATTATTACACATATCATTACTGTATTGATTTTAGAATGCCAGCCGCATATAAGTTTATGCGGGGCCCCGCCCGCCTGGGCTTGAGCGTTCAGGTAGAGGGGCCGAAACGCAACCAGGCGGGTACCTGCTGACGACTGGCTATTGTTTTATTTGTTTTAACGTTTGTTCTTTTTTTTTTTTTTTTTTTTATCGCTAACTACCCTAGTGTGATGAATGGACTGTGTCGGTTACTGGTCTCCATGGGGTTGACATGGTGATTACTAAGTGTCTATTTATATATAAGTTCCTAATCAATCGAGCCTGAAACTTTGACCAAGGAGATCACTTGTTAAGCGGCCTTGTACGATCTCGTACACTTAAGGGTGAAGTCCAGCCCGTATAGCGCTATGTTATGGACCCCCGGGTAGGTCCGCCCGGCACGCAATCAGATCCGTCAAGTCTTTGTGCTTAAAGACCTTCATGCATTCATGCATTTGTCGAGGATCACAAGTCAGAGGACCATTAGGGGTAAGGTCCAGCCCCGCTTTAGAAGCGCTGAGTGAAAAATGGACTAGTGGGAAGGTCCTCCACACCGATCTCGTCAAGTTTGGCTCTAAAATGTAGTCCTAGGATAGTCAAAAGTTTGACGCGCCTTGAACGTTTAATGTCTGCCGGTGGGAACGCACCACCTGTCCTCTTAAGGACAAACCTTAAGTCTTATTAACTATAAGTTTATTAAAATTATGAAACATGTAGACATCGTTATGGGAATGTCCCAGCTTCAATATCAATTTCAGTTGGGCCATAGAAAGAGGTTATGCTAAATATTGTACAACATCTATCACTTAATACAACTATATCAATTTCAGTTGGGCCATAGAAAGAGGTTATGCTACATGTAGATATTGTACAACATCTATCACTTAATACAACTATATCAATTTCAGTTGGGCCATAGAAAGAGGTTATGCTACATGTAGATATTGTACAACATCTACCACTTAATACAACTATATCAATTTCAGTTGGGCCATAGAAAGAGGTTATGCTAGATATTGTACAACATCTATCACTTAATACAACTATATCAATTTCAGTTGGGCCATAGAAAGAGGTTATGCTAGATATTGTACAACATCTATCACTTAATACAACTATATCAATTTCAGTTGGGCCATAGAAAGAGGTTATGCTAGATATTGTACAACATCTATCACTTAATACAACTATATCAATTTCAGTTGGGCCATAGAAAGAGGTTAAGCTAGATAATGTACTCATATTGGAATCATTGATATAGAATGTCCTTGGCGCTACGTCCCTCGGACATTCTATGCCAATAATTCCAATATTCGTACAATATCTAACACAAGAAAATCAGATGCATGTGGAAGGATAATTCGGAATCAGAGGAATTATCTAAAAGCCTTGAAATCCTAAAAGTCTCGAAGGTCAAAGCACGGTATAACAGAAGGAGGGACATTGAATTCTAACCAATACAGATGCAAATTATCAATAAACATTTTCTCCAATCAGCAGATCATCGGAGCCTACCAGGGTTGGAACCGGCCGGGGTTTTGGCGGACGTGGCCGGTCGGTGCTTTCAAAACCGTCCGGTCGGGGATGGGACGCTGACTGGCGTCTCTATACCAGTTGGTCAAGACTTTGATCGTCACACATTATTTGACCAACTGATGCCATTACACATTATTCAATTTCCACACAGCATGCATAAAATGGTAGGCCTAGCGGTACTCCGGGTAAGCGAGAGTTAGTTATCACAATGCAATATTGCGCAATGATTCATACTTTGACATCATGTTCTGTGCGATGAGCAGTAATACTCGTAATAACTTATTCGCTAGTCTATAGAGTTGTAGGCATACTATATAATTTGTGGTAATGTTGACTGTATTTTCAAAGTCAATCAGATACAAGAACGTTAAAGACAGATAATCAGAATAATGACCCAAACGGGCATTGATGCAATGATGACGTTGCTGCAATAGTAATACATTTGCGTCTATCTGTATCCCGCCTAAACAAGGAAGCTTTAGGCGATCAACAATTCTAAGTTTCAATATAATAAAAGTTTTTACTATCGATAAAAGTTCTGAGATGAGTAATTTGATCACTGAGTGGGCTAATGTTGCGAAATGTTTTGTCTGCGACGTGTAAACTTGATTTAAGGTGATTCACTGAAGTGATATTAACTTCTTCACTTGAGAGGGATTTGCAACGTCAATTGAAAACTCTCTCCACTACAGTTTTAATTTCAGATCTTTTTTTCGGTTTACAGTGATGACCTCGAGCTGACGTCTAACAGTCTAGAACAAATGTGTGACCAATTTTTCATTTCAGTGAGTATGCCTGTACAACGGCAATCAAGATTTATCGCGTGTCGGTCACTTATCAAACAATGTCCACGATCTCATGTCAAGTGTCCTGGTAGTAGGCCCTAGGCTACATTGAAATCCACTGCTCATTGCATCTCTAAGCTTCACGTGTTGAGTTATTCAAGATGGGAATAATTTATAAAAGATATGTTGAAGAATACACAATGCTTCCAAAATTCATGCAGGCTATGTGTTGTATGGTTCTGGAAGCTTTATTTGCGATAAAGTAGGGTTTCAACTTCGGACATCTAGTAAAGAAACAAGGATTGGAGAAAGACCTAGCGGGAATGGTTTACGGCAATCGTGGACATCGGTGATGCAAGGCGCGCTGGTCAGACGGCATTCGACAGAAATAACGGACTGCATACGGAAAGCACAAGATCGTGGACGGTGGCGAGAATTCGTGAGCAAGAAAGCGGCAACTCGTTCCGACGACAAATCCGCCGAAGGAGGAGGATAAAATGCAAGTTGCCTGTGCGATTTTTTGCGCAGTTGCAATCATTGAATAGACGTAATAAGCTCATACGCTGACAATGACAAACAACGATCCACGGTAAACAATTATTTAATAGAAAATGCACAAGGACGTGGTGACGCAGGACGTATACACAGAACGTAGTGAATTTGAAACTCTAATAGTTAAAGCGCTGTTAATAAATGATAAAACTCCTAAATTAAATCAAACCCTAGGTCTTAATGGTAAATCCATTTTCTTAAAAGTATTCGATTAATTGTTTTTGTCAATTGTTATTGCTTTCCTTGAATCGTTGTTTGTCATTGTCCGCGTATAATTAGATTATTACATTTTTAACTGTTTAAAGGACAGCTCCCAATATTTACATCACACACAAAGCATTCACGTAGATACTCTCAAATAATATTATATCTGCATGCTCTTAATGTTGCAATGATTGTGCAATTTATTCAAGACTGAATGTCATCAACGCTCGACATAGGTCTAATTAAATTAACCGGCCAACCAGTGTGATTTCAAAATTTGCGGCCGGTTCCAACCCTGTAACCCACATGTACATCTTCCCCCTCATCATCTTTTCAATAATGTTGTACTGCCTGCTGGGTATTGTGTCACTTAGCGGCGATCTGAAGCTTCTCCTGCACGATATGACCCAAGGACAATGTGAGAAATTTGGGTAAATGGTGCAGGTCATTCTAATTTGCAGTCATGTTTGCAGCTTACATGCTGCGTTCTATTCATACTTGTAGATATTGTGCTCTCCCAAACGTCGCTTTGAAGTCTATCTTTGAATATTGAACAATGTCATTTACAGTAAGTATTAACACAGGTGAGCTATTAAGGTAATCGAGAATATTTCAGCAATTTCTATTTATTCTCAAAAGGCAATCCTGAAGCTGCCATTGACTAGATCGATTTTCAGTCTAGAAGGTCACATTTATTTACATTAATTATATACATTGTAAAAATATTGAAGGTCGACCATTAAGTCACTTCATATTAAAAACGAGTTAACTCTCACGAGCATTCGTGTACAGTTGAAGAATTCATCTGTCAGTTAACTCGGGATCAGTTTCTGAAGGACAGCTGCTGAATGCGGTGTCAGTGGTATTTCCCGTCCTGTCGATGCGAGTTACCTCGGGCTCAGTTTCTGAAGGACAACTGCTGAATGCGGTCTCAGTGATATTTCCCGTCCTGTCGATGCGAGTTATCTCGTGCATCGTTTCTGAAGGACAACTGCTGAATGCAGTGTCAGTGATATTTCCCGTCCTGTCGATGCGAGTTAACTCGGGCTCAGTATCTGAAGGACAGCTGCTGAATGCGGTGTCAGTGGTATTTCCCGTCCTGTCGATGCGAGTTAACTCGGGCTCAGTTTCTGAAGGACAACTGCTGAATGCGGTCTCAGTGATATTTCCCGTCCTGTCGATGCGAGTTATCTCGTGCTCCGTTTCTGAAGGACAACTGCTGAATGCAGTGTCAGTGATATTTCCCGTCCTGTCGATGCGAGTTAACTCGGGCTCAGTTTCTGAAGGACAGCTGCTGAATGCAGTGTCAGTGATATTTCCCGTCCTGTCGATGCGAGTTAACTCGGGCTCAGTTTCTGAAGGACAACTGCTGAATGCGGTCTCAGTGATATTTCCCGTCCTGTCGATGCGAGTTATCTCGTGCTCCGTTTCTGAAGGACAACTGCTGAATGCAGTGTCAGTGATATTTCCCGTCCTGTCGATGCGAGTTATCTCGGGCTCAGTTTCTGAAGGACAGCTGCTGAATGCAGTGTCAGTGATATTTCCCGTCCTGTCGACGCGAGTTAACTCGGGATCAGTTTCTGAAGGACAACTGCTGAATGCGGTGTCAGTGAAATTTCCCGTCCTGCCGATGCGAGTTATCTCGTGCTCCGTTTCTGAAGGACAACTGCTGAATGCGGTCTCAGTGATATTTCCCGTCCTGTCGATGCGAGTTATCTCGGGCTCAGTTTCTGAAGGACAACTGCTGAATGCGGTCTCAGTGATATTTCCCGTCCTGTCGATGCGAGTTATCTCGGGCTCAGTTTCTGAAGGACAGCTGCTGAATGCAGTGTCAGTGATATTTCCCGTCCTGCCGATGCGAGTTAACTCGTGCTCAGTTTCTGAAGGACAGCTGCTGAATGCAGTGTCAGTGGTATTTCCCGTCCTGTCGATACGAGTTAACTCGGGCTCAGTTTCTGAAGGACAGCTGCTGAATGCGGTCTCAGTGATATTTCCCGTCCTGTCGATACGAGTTAACTCGGGCTCAGTTTCTGAAGGACAGCTGCTGAATGCAGTGTCAGTGATATTTCCCGTCCTGCCGATGCGAGTTAACTCGGGATCAGTTTCTGAAGGACAGCTACTGAATGCAGTGTCAGTGGTATTTCCCGTCCTGTCGATGCGAGTTAACTCGTGCTCAGTTTCTGAAGGACAGCTACTGAATGCGGTCTCAGTGATATTTCCCGTCCTGTCGATGCGAGTTAACTCGTGCTCAGTTTCTGAAGGACAGCTGCTGAATGCGGTCTCAGTGATATTTCCCGTCCTGTCGATACGAGTTAACTCGTGCTCAGTTTCTGAAGGACAGCTACTGAATGCGGCGTCAGTGATATTTCCCGTCCTGTCGATGCGAGTTAACTCGGGCTGAGTTTCTGAAGGACAGCTACTGAATGCGGCGTCAGTGGTATTTCCCGTCCTGTCGATGCGAGTTAACTCGGGCTCAGTTTCTGAAGGACAGCTGCTGAATGCGGTGTCAGTGATATTTCCCGTCCTGTCGATGCGAGTTACCTCGGGCTCAGTTTCTGAAGGACAGCTGCTGAATGCGGTGTCAGTGATATTTCCCGTCCTGCCGATGCGAGTTATCTCGTGCTCAGTTTCTGAAGGACAGCTGCTGAATGCAGTCTCAGTGATATTTCCCGTCCTGCCGATGCGAGTTATCTCGTGCTCAGTTTCTGAAGGACAACTTCTGAATGCGGTGTCAGTGATATTTCCCGTCCTTTCGATGCGAGTTATCTCGGGCTCAGTTTCTGAAGGACAGCTACTGAATGCGGCGTCAGTGATATTTCCCGTCCTGTCGATGCGAGTTAACTCGGGCTGAGTTTCTGAAGGACAACTGCTGAATGCGTCGTCAGTGATATTTCCCGTCCTGTCGATGCGAGTTAACTCGGGCTCAGTTTCTGAAGGACAGCTGCTGAATGCGGCGTCAGTGATATTTCCCGTCCTGTCGATGCGAGTTACCTGGGGCTCAGTTTCTGAAGGACAGCTGCTGAATGCGGTCTCAGTGATATTTCCCGTCCTGTCGATGCGAGTTAACTCGTGCTCAGTTTCTGAAGGACAGCTACTGAATGCAGTGTCAGTGGTATTTCCCGCCCTGTCGATGCGAGTTATCTCGGGCTCAGTTTCTGAAGAACAACTGCTGAATGCGGTCTCAGTGATATTTCCCGTCCTGTCGATACGAGTTAACTCGTGCTCAGTTTCTGAAGGACAACTGCTGAATGCGGTCTCAGTGATATTTCCCGTCCTGTCGATGCGAGTTAACTCGGGCTCAGTTTCTGAAGGACAGCTGCTGAATGCAGTGTCAGTGATATTTCCCGTCCTGTCGATGCGAGTTAACTCGGGCTCAGTTTCTGAAGGACAGCTGCTGAATGCGGTCTCAGTGATATTTCCCGTCCTGTCGATGCGAGTTAACTCGGGCTCAGTTTCTGAAGGACAGCTGCTGAATGCAGTGTCAGTGGTATTTCCCGTCCTGTCGATGCGAGTTATCTCGGGCTCAGTTTCTGAAGGACAGCTGCTGAATGCGGTCTCAGTGATATTTCCCGTCCTGTCGATGCGAGTTAACTCGGGCTCAGTTTCTGAAGGACAGCTGCTGAATGCGGCGTCAGTGATATTTCCCGTCCTGTCGATGCGAGTTAACTCGGGCTCAGTTTCTGAAGGACAGCTGCTGAATGCGGTGTCAGTGGTATTTCCCGTCCTGTCGATGCGAGTTAACTCGGGCTCAGTTTCTGAAGGACAGCTGCTGAATGCGTCGTCAGTGATATTTCCCGTCCTGTCGATGCGAGTTAACTCGGGCTCAGTTTCTGAAGGACAGCTGCTGAATGCGGTCTCAGTGATATTTCCCGTCCTGTCGATGCGAGTTAACTCGTGCTCAGTTTCTGAAGGACAGCTGCTGAATGCGGTCTCAGTGGTATTTCCCGTCCTGTCGATGCGAGTTATCTCGGGCTGAGTTTCTGAAGGACAACTGCTGAATGCGTCGTCAGTGATATTTCCCGCCCTGTCGATGCGAGTTAACTCGGGCTCAGTTTCTGAAGGACAGCTGCTGAATGCAGTCTCAGTGATATTTCCCGTCCTGCCGATGCGAGTTATCTCGTGCTCAGTTTCTGAAGGACAGCTGCTGAATGCGGTGTCAGTGGTATTTCCCGTCCTGCCGATGCGAGTTATCTCGTGCTCAGTTTCTGAAGGACAGCTGCTGAATGCGGTGTCAGTGATATTTCCCGTCCTGTCGATGCGAGTTAACTCGGGCTCAGTTTCTGAAGGACAGCTGCTGAATGCGGTGTCAGTGGTATTTCCCGTCCTGTCGATGCGAGTTAACTCGGGCTCAGTTTCTGAAGGACAACTTCTGAATGCGGTGTCAGTGATATTTCCCGTCCTGTCGATGCGAGTTAACTGGGGCTCAGTTTCTGAAGGACAGCTGCTGAATGCGGTGTCAGTGATATTTCCCGTCCTGCCGATGCGAGTTATCTCGTGCTCAGTTTCTGAAGGACAGCTGCTGAATGCAGTCTCAGTGATATTTCCCGTCCTGCCGATGCGAGTTATCTCGTGCTCAGTTTCTGAAGGACAGCTTCTGAATGCGGTGTCAGTGATATTTCCCGTCCTGCCGATGCGAGTTATCTCGTGCTCAGTTTCTGAAGGACAGCTGCTGAATGCGGTGTCAGTGATATTTCCCGTCCTGTAGATGCGAGTTAACTCGGGCTCAGTTTCTGAAGGACAGCTGCTGAATGCGGTGTCAGTGGTATTTCCCGTCCTGTCGATGCGAGTTAACTCGGGCTCAGTTTCTGAAGGACAGCTGCTGAATGCGGTGTCAGTGATATTTCCCGTCCTGTCGATGCGAGTTAACTCGGGCTCAGTTTCTGAAGGACAACTTCTGAATGCGGTGTCAGTGATAGTTCCCGTCCTGTCGATGCGAGTTAACTCGGGCTCAGTTTCTGAAGGACAGCTGCTGAATGCAGTGTCAGTGATAGTTCCCGTCCTGTCGATGCGAGTTAACTCGGGCTCAGTTTCTGAAGGACAGCTGCTGAATGCGGTCTCAGTGATATTTCCCGTCCTGTCGATGCGAGTTAACTCGTGCTCAGTTTCTGAAGGACAGCTGCTGAATGCAGTGTCAGTGGTATTTCCCGTCCTGTCGATGCGAGTTAACTCGGCCTGAGTTTCTGAAGGACAGCTGCTGAATATGGTCTCAGTGATATTTCCCGTCCTGCCGATGCGAGTTAACTCGGGCTCAGTTTCTGAAGGACAGCTACTGAATGCGGCGTCAGTGATATTTCCCGTCCTGCCGATGCGAGTTAACTCGGGATCAGTTTCTGAAGGACAGCTGCAGAATGCGGCGTCAGTGATATTTCCCGCCCTGTCGATACGAGTTAACTCGTGCTCAGTTTCTGAAGGACAGCTGCTGAATGCGGTCTCAGTGGTATTTCCCGCCCTGTCGATGCGAGTTAACTCGTGCTCAGTTTCTGAAGGACAACTGCTGAATGCGGTGTCAGTGATAGTTCCCGTCCTGTCGATGCGAGTTAACTCGGGCTCAGTTTCTGAAGGACAGCTGCTGAATGCAGTGTCAGTGATATTTCCCGTCCTGCCGATGCGAGTTAACTCGTGCTCAGTTTCTGAAGGACAGCTGCTGAATGCAGTCTCAGTGATATTTCCCGTCCTGTCGATGCGAGTTATCTCGTGCTCAGTTTCTGAAGGACAACTTCTGAATGCGGTGTCAGTGATATTTCCCGTCCTGCCGATGCGAGTTATCTCGTGCTCAGTTTCTGAAGGACAGCTGCTGAATGCGGTGTCAGTGATATTTCCCGTCCTGCCGATGCGAGTTAACTCGGGCTCAGTTTCTGAAGGACAGCTGCTGAATGCGGTGTCAGTGGTATTTCCCGTCCTGTCGATGCGAGTTAACTCGGGCTCAGTTTCTGAAGGACAACTTCTGAATGCGGTGTCAGTGATAGTTCCCGTCCTGTCGATGCGAGTTACCTCGGGCTCAGTTTCTGAAGGACAGCTGCTGAATGCGGTGTCAGTGGTATTTCCCGTCCTGTCGATGCGAGTTAACTCGTGCTCAGTTTCTGAAGGACAGCTGCTGAATGCGGTGTCAGTGGTATTTCCCGTCCTGTCGATGCGAGTTAACTCGGGCTCAGTTTCTGAAGGACAACTGCTGAATGCGGTGTCAGTGATATTTCCCGTCCTGTCGATGCGAGTTAACTCGGGCTCAGTTTCTGAAGGACAACTGCTGAATGCAGTGTCAGTGGTATTTCCCGTCCTGTAGATGCGAGTTAACTCGGGCTCAGTTTCTGAAGGACAGCTGCTGAATGCAGTGTCAGTGATAGTTCCCGTCCTGTCGATGCGAGTTAACTCGGGCTCAGTTTCTGAAGGACAGCTGCTGAATGCGGTCTCAGTGATATTTCCCGTCCTGTCGATGCGAGTTAACTCGGGCTCAGTTTCTGAAGGACAGCTGCTGAATGCAGTGTCAGTGGTATTTCCCGTCCTGTCGATGCGAGTTAACTCGGCCTGAGTTTCTGAAGGACAGCTGCTGAATATGGTCTCAGTGATATTTCCCGTCCTGCCGATGCGAGTTAACTCGGGCTCAGTTTCTGAAGGACAGCTGCTGAATGCGGTCTCAGTGATATTTCCCGTCCTGTCGATGCGAGTTAACTCGGGCTGAGTTTCTGAAGGACAGCTGCTGAATGCGGTGTCAGTGATATTTCCCGTCCTGTCGATGCGAGTTAACTCGGGCTCAGTTTCTGAAGGACAACTGCTGAATGCGGTCTCAGTGATATTTCCCGTCCTGTCGATACGAGTTAACTCGGGCTCAGTTTCTGAAGGACAGCTGCTGAATGCGGCGTCAGTGATATTTCCCGTCCTGTCGATGCGAGTTAACTCGGGCTCAGTTTCTGAAGGACAGCTGCTGAATGCAGTCTCAGTGATATTTCCCGTCCTGCCGATGCGAGTTAACTCGGGCTCAGTTTCTGAAGGACAGCTGCTGAATGCAGTGTCAGTTGCATTTCCCGTCCTGTCGATGCGAGTTATCTCGTGCTCAGTTTCTGAAGGACAGCTGCTGAATGCAGTGTCAGTTGCATTTCCCGTCCTGCCGATGCGAGTTAACTCGGGCTCAGTTTCTGAAGGACAGCTGCTGAATGCGGTCTCAGTGATATTTCCCGTCCTGTCGATGCGAGTTAACTCGGGCTGAGTTTCTGAAGGACAGCTGCTGAATGCGGCGTCAGTGGTATTTCCCGTCCTGCCGATGCGAGTTATCTCGGGCTCAGTTTCTGAAGGACAGCTGCTGAATGCGGTCTCAGTGATATTTCCCGTCTTGTCGATGCGAGTTAACTCGGGCTCAGTTTCTGAAGGACAGCTGCTGAATGCGGCGTCAGTGATATTTCCCGTCCTGTCGATGCGAGTTACCTCGGGCTCAGTTTCTGAAGGACAGCTGCTGAATGCGGCGTCAGTGATATTTCCCGTCCTGTCGATGCGAGTTACCTCGGGATCAGTTTCTGAAGGACAGCTGCTGAATGCGGCGTCAGTGATATTTCCCGTCCTGTCGATGCGAGTTAACTCGGGCTCATTTGTCAAAGGGTTCGGATGTTTTCATTTCCTTTTCGATTCCGCTTTACGGCAAGACTTCTGATTCTCAATTTTATCGCCGGATGATCGAAATTCTTATCATGAGTCATGGATGTATTATTTCTTGGTGACTGCGTGGACGCTGAAAGAAAGTAATATTGTAGCATATTATGTCAGAAAATTGATGAAATATGAATTGTCATAATCGTGTTGCGAGCTACAAGTTACAATATAAATCCGTAATAATATTCTCAATGATTGACATTACTGAATTTACGGTTAAATAAAACGGTATTGTAATATCATTTAGGAGCAAGTCACTCACATTGTAAAGCCGATCGTCCATCCTTGGCATGATTCTTCAAAGAGAAGTCCGCAGACGTTTCTGACGATGATTGCGTAGGAAAATCTTGTTCAATAAATGCGCTAACGAACATCTCTTCCACAAAGCCGATAGTGGTACACCTAAGAATTGGAGTGAGCCGCTTTCTTGCTATTGTACTGGCCTAAACAGACAACTTCTAAGACCTTGTGTCTAATCCGTCCTAATTGAATTGTGCCTATGGGCGAGGCAACCTACACCGACGCGTGCTCTCAGACTCTGTGCGTTAATAGGCCTACAGGATAGAGCAAGTGTCCACAGTCGAAGTTACCTTAATGCTGCAATTGCAGAATTCCTAGTTCTTAAATCTCAAATTACAGCTTTAGTGATGTTCTGTTGAAATCTCATACCTGCGCGTGATTTTTCAGAAAGATGTGCTGCTGACAGGATTCGAACACAAGATCCAGGTTCACTAAACCTCTTTACTATCAAATGGGCTACAACTGCTTACATACGACTGTGGCTATTTCTCTAATGAAGTGGAACAACAATTTCCAGAACATGTTTGGAATTTTGATTGAGATTTAAAATTGCATGAAGATATTTTGAATCATATCATAGTGTACATATTGCTATCCAATTAATACGTATCTAATGTTCATACTAATTACTGTTTATTACATGAATTTGTTATTGTGGAATTGAGGCCATATTGATATTCAGCTAAAAGTTTTAATTATCGGCATAGGTTATCTCTGGGCTTAATATCATCAACCCTATTTACGTCTACAGCCTAATAATTTCCTAATTAGAACAACATGCATGACTGAGCTACATTCCTTACAACAAGTCTTATCGAGAAACTAAACACACATTACATAGGCCTCGTATTGGGTGAAAATAGCACAAATGTAGATAAAACGATATTTTTACTGATCATAAGAAGTAATCATCAAAGAATGTCACTGCATTGAATGATAACAATATCTTTCTATTTCAAATACATGCGGCCTAATAGTAGAATAAACAATATAGGCCGAAGTTTTTAACTATATGAAGCAAGTTATCTACGAATTGTTGTAGGCTACCAATTTAACAGCATAAGCGTTATGCAGGTATTGGTTTAATCCATTGGATTTTTTCATGTATTATTTGATTTATTTCACGCAAAATGATATATGCAAAATTCTGTCTAACACTGTGCATTAGATCTAGCTTAATGGATTAAATTCACAAGGAAGCCATACGCAATCAAAGCGTAGTTTAAAAGCTAATTAAACAAACTATCAGATAGACATTTACGGCAGGTCTATATCAAAGTTGATGATAGCACAATTTTGTCATAGAAAGACCAATCGTGCGGTTAAAGTAGGTTACATATTTACATGTAGATGACTTTCTATGACATGATGTAGTCATATACTTAGGCAGAATTTTTCCAAGAAAACCGTAAATGATCATTCATGGTCAATTTCTTTACTTTTGGGTTCTCACTCTTGAGGGTACCCAAGCTCTTGGGTTCGCACCCCAAAATTCTTGGATACCCCCAAGACTACCCAAAACCCAAGAGTGAACCCAAGACCCAACCTTATTGTACAAGTATCCCACCCATCGTCTTCACCATATGCTTCACTGTGCTGCAAATCTTACACGACTCCACTCTCGCCATCCTTTGAGGAACCTTGCCAGGAGCATACCAGAATCGGACTTCGCAGTGACCGAGGGACTGAACGCTTTGATCTCGGAATGGACAAGTCATCCACCTGGACATCGTCTTACTCGCCATCATTGGGTCCAACTAAACAGGCTTCGCTGTGGGGCTGGAAGATTTGCTGCCGACATGTTTTGCTGGGGACTTAGAAGTTCCCCTAGCTGACCTTGCGGTGCAGATTTCCGGACTCATAATCACATTATGACGGAATGTCCTTTGTTGAAACCTCCGTGCTCCCTCACTGATGTGTATGATCCAAGACTTTTCTTGAACGAGCTTACCTTGTGATTTCATTCTGTGACTTCAGACTTTGACTGACTTTTGACTTGTGCTCATCTTCCGTATTACTTGATTTCACATATAAAAGCATTGTTAAATTTCATTTTTGTGCACATGAGGATGGCACTGTAATGCTGAAACATGTTGTGTTGTTTCTAACAATGGAGAAGTTTTCACTTACATATATATATGTATATATAATACGAAACCGCATACAAGCGCAATAGCCTAGAATAGTTGTTTTCTAAATCAATATATGGCTTCTGCAACAGTGAGAAGAAACAGATAAACATGATTATGACATGTGTGAACTTACTATTTTCATCTAGAGACGTGAAATTCTTTGCGTTTTCATGAGAGCAGCTGTTGAAGAGAATGTTACAGTACTCGCAGATTTTTCTCTTGTCGTAGTCAAATTTTAATTTACATGAAGTTTAAAGCATTAATTTACATCTACAGGTGCTTCAGAATGTGCATTGGATGATAAACGTGCGAAAACGTATTTTTTGATATACTGTAGATGCTTTAATTTCTATGCAAAACTGTTTCATTTACTGATGGAAAAAAGGAAAATAAATGTCCTAACTTATACAAATATTTATCAATTTGCACCATACAGGTACCCAGGAAAGTTAGCTACCTTACAAGGGTGCGTAAACGCGTTTCTGACCTAGCGGCTTGAACAGCTGTGCGTTTTCACATGAGTTGCAGGGTTCACAAGACGGTGGTTGCAAAAAGTCATGGCATATTGATAGTAAAACTCGCAGATTTGTGGCTTAACTTGAACAAATCTGCATCAGTTTGCGTCTGCAGATAGATAGAAGCATCCTTGAACTTATGACTGAGAAATCTAATCGCTTGGAAAGGACATAATTCCGAAAACATAGCTGGTATTGATGAGAGCCAGGCGGAAGATAAATGCAGTAAATGAGACGAAGCTGTAGCGCTTCATTTTGATTGGCTGTTGCAGATGTCGCAGATCTATCTGCGATTTCATTGGAGTGAACGTGTTTTTATATATCGAAAAGACTCGTGACTTCAAGTGAAAAGTTCAAGGTGTTTCACGAACTAGATTTTCCTAGATTTCTGATATGCTGATAAGGGAATTTCTCTACAAGATGAGCCTTCTCTTGAAACTATTGGAATTTGTGGCGGGTTGAAGTGTAATTCGTTGCCTGGACTATGTTGCGTGATATCTGATAGCGGTACCGTCGAGTATGCTGTACTGAAAGCATTACTTCTTGATTTCTTTGTTTAGTAGTGGTCGTTAGAGTCTTCATATCCTTGACGAATATCTCGGGCATTCCTTTAGCTTTCGAACACTGTGACCACAGATTTGTTAGTACAAGGAGAAGAACAGACGAAATGTCTGTTGGTAACGGACAGTTGAGAATGTTGTAGAATGTTTGCTGAATGGGTTGTGGTTGAAAGGAACATACAGGCGTGAATTTTGTGGAGCAAGTTTCAATGGCGGCACTTTTTGGCACAATTTCCGTACGGTTAACCCTCAGAGACCCTCCAGTGTACCCCTTTCACATATTCTTAATTTACCTGCTTAAATCGATATCAAAACATCAGGAAGGTTGATTTTAAGTATAACAATGATGCTTGCGTGTAGCAGGTCGATATAACTAATCCTTTGAGTGTCTTTCAGTCTTCTCAGAAAACCTATACGAAACTGTGGTGTTTTTATAAGTCAAGAACATTTAACACAGTATCAGTTGAACTAAGAAGCGGCTTTACGATATTTTGTGTCACCATAAATCCTCAAATAGTTGATTTTAATGAAATTGATTTAATCCATACCGCAAAACCTTTCCATTTGTCCATTCTTTCAAATTTATCCAAAGCTATCACAAATAGGCCTAAAATGAGTCAAAATTGCTGTAGCTACTTCTAGAACCAAACAACAGCTGTGGAGATCTCAAACTCATCAATTTCTGCTGTGAAATGTTTGAGAGCAGTCTGTTTTTGGTGCTGAACTATGACTGTAATGATAGCTTTCATTTCGGACATCGATTTATGTCGAGTTGTTCATATAGGCCAACCAGTCACGCGAGATTATGTGCGAAAGCAAAATATTCACATTCTGCGATCTTCCAACACATTGCACATCTACGAACATGATGCAAGCAATGAATAAATGACTTTCACTCTTTATACACCATCGTGGACATGTTCGAAATCAATTTCATCTAATTACAAAACTTTTGTGATGGAATTTCTACACCCTCTGAGACCTGAGGGGGGGGACCTGAGACCCTTTGGCCTATCTACCATAGCTACTTTTACTTATTCAATTGAAATGAAATAACACATGCAGATTCACTGTCAGAAATGATGATTTTGTATGGGCAAGAGCGGTTGCTATATCCTTAGCAGAAAAAGTCACATAGAAAATGTGGCTCCGATCTTTGAGGGTTAAACAAGCATGAATGAAATAAAAGCAGCACTTATTCTGGTTCAGATAATGAATAAATGTCACCAGACTCCACTATCAAACCCCATAACATTTACTTAGAACAAAATCATGAAATAATTTTGAAAAAGTGTTATTTTTGACTTCTTAGCACTTCTGGTGTTGAAACCTCTCTTTCTTGATCACCAAAATTGAAATTACCGATGAGACGTATGCAAAATAATTAAATGGTTGCAAAACTGCATTATGAAACTGGTTCCGGATGTTGTCCAAGTCAAATGAGAAATTCAATGTCATCGGAAATGTTGTAACAATGGCTGGATATCACCTCATTAAATTGTCCTACATAATAATCAGATGGTCATCAAACATCAACACATTTTTCATAATCTCCCGTGTCTGATTTCATTAAATAGCCTTCCACTGAATTACGTATTCATTTCCTGTGAATAATTTCCCCGATGAATTACAGAATATCAAAACACAAAAGCACTTGTGTTTGCAGAAAGCAGCATTTATTGTCTTACATCATAGATCATTATAGGCTTACCTGAACCTATCTTTAGTAATTCTTGCTGTATCAATTATCAATCATTGTCAATAAAAGTTCATCAACTATACACAATTCTGAATTAATGCCTGACATTTGACTGATGAGTGCTTCACACGGCTTTTCTCCAGTCTCTACCAGGCAAGAAAATCCCCCATCCTTCACCAAGAAATATGAGTTCACTGTCAATTTTAATACGCTATTTGGAGGAGCCATCACACACGATTATCGTGAGGGTAAGAAGCAATGTTCTCAAACAAACTAGTATTTCATTTTTGTCTCTGATGTGACCTTTGGTGCGGAGCTGTGATCGAGGCTAGGAAGGCTTGTCTTCTCTACTAAATCGCCGAGTGAAAAGACAATCTTTTTCTAACTATCACGGTTCATTCCCTCAACTATTACAAGCTTTGCATGCACTGCTGTCTCTGTACTTTACGGAGAAAGTTGACATCAAGACAGTGACAGCTATGCACAAGAATAACTAATTTGTTTGTATTAAGTTTCGGTTCTAGTTATAGGCCGGAGTGCGGAGTCCTATCATTTGATAGGACTCCGACTCCGCATTCCTGTTTTGTAGTAAGTCTTTATATTCCTTCATAGAAACTTGTTCAATGGAGAATTTGTCTTTTCGACATTGGTTGGCGATTCACATAGATCTACGAAAAATAATATGTTTGTATTATATTTCGGGTCTGGTTATAGGCCGGTGGAGTTCAGAGTCCTATCATTTGATAGGAAAAGGAATTATCATCTTTACAATCACCTAAAAGATAAAATCAGAACAGAAATATACAAGTCAAAAATCAAATGGACAAGAAACATGGCTTCCAAAGATGTCTGGAAGGCAGTCAAGTCTCACAATTGCGGAAAGACTCAGTTTCCATTGAACTCACTTCTCTCGCAATTTGACACTATTGAGCAGGGTGTGGCAGCCATAAATAATGCTCTTTGTTCTGTCTTCCTGAAGTCTGACTTGACAAGCCCTATGACTGTCACTAGCGCAAGCTCAGAATCATGGAATGTCAACATTGATCCAAACGAAGTACTCAACCTCATTCTGAACACGAAGAAGGGGAAAGCCTCATCTGATTTTCCAGTCAAGATATACCACCACATTGCTCCTGCCATCTCTGTGCCATTATGTGAGCTGTACAAAGAATCAATTCAATCCTCATCAGTTCCTCAAGTATGGAAAGCCGCGGCGATCTCACCTATTCCAAGAACAGCTTCCCCGACCCTTGACGATCTGAGGCCAATCAGTATCTTGCCGCTTGCCGGTAAGATCCTTGAGTTGATTGTGCTGAATTCTCTGAAGAACAACCTCATAAACTTTTATGGTGATGACCAGTTTGGCTTCCGACCTGGATCATCTACCCTTTGCGCCCTCGTGTCCTTACACAACAAGCTCACGTCTTACTTGGACCAAAAAGAGACTTGCGGCGCCTACATTGTGTCTTACGACTACTCAAAGGCGCTTGACCGTTTGAAAAGTGAATTGATTTTGAAGAGATTACACGAATGCAACCTCCCACAGTCATTCATTTCCTGGATAGCAGACTACCTGAAAGACCGAACTCAATATGTTAGAATTGGGGCTACGCATAGCAGAAGCGTTCAAGTCACATCTGGAGTTCCCCAAGGCTCCATCATCGGACCATACCTCTTCGCAGTTGCTACAGCTACACATGAAGTAGATCAGTCAGTTTGCCACATGGTACAGTACTAAAGTACGCAGACGATATCAGCTTGTGTTTTCCTCTGTTCAAAAACTCAAGAAACCAGCACATCACCACTGAGCATGAGCGGCTATTGCGTTGGTCCAAGGAAATGGACTTGAAATTAAATGAAAGAAAGTGCAACTCCCTGACTATAGAGAAACGTTGTCATTCTGAACCTTTTCATCTTTCTGACGTTACTCCAGTGGATGAGTTATCGATTCTTGGAATCAAGTTCAACAAAAGTGGAAATTGGTCCAGACATTGTGACTCAATCATAAAACAATCTTCGCGTCGCTTCTACGCTTTTCGCATTTTGCGTCGATCTTTAAGCACACCGTTACTCATGCCATTTACAGCAAAAGACGCACTACGACTAGATCGAGTACAACGCCGATTTCACAGACTAATGTGTGGTGATTTATGTAAGTAAGTAAGATATTTATTGAAGTAATGAAAATCATCAATTTCAGCAGTGGAAGTACAAATCAATTGAGTGCGAATTAAGTATTGAACAAATCAGTCACGTTTCAGTGAGCTCTAGGTGTAAGTGATGAACTAGTGTCTGATCAGTCAACGTGACAATTATTGATTCTTGATGTGATGAAAGGGATGAAGGATGAGAAATGTCGATTTGAAGTGGTAGGTGGTTGGATGAAGCGGCCAGATCGAGAGGACTTTGGTGGAATGAGGGAATGTAATACATGATCTTCACGACTTGCAGCTTTCAAAAACAGACGGGTTCCAGAAGTTAAGCGTCGAGTGCTGAGACTTTCAAATGAGTTGCAGTTGCACATATGGGAAGACGGAACTCTACAGATGAGTCGATGCGCACGGTTTTGAATTCGCGAGAGTTTTTCGCTCAGATAGGCAGGGAGATTTGGGTAGACAGCAGATGCATATTCGAGAACAGATCTCATTAAGCAGTTGTACACATTTAATAAATCTTTCTTTGATAGAAGAGGACGTAGAACTCGCAAGGCATACATTTTTCGTGATGCAGACTTGACTACTGCATTGATATGAGAAGACCATTCAAGTCGCTCATTTAAGATAACACCAAGGAGGCTGGTTTCCCTGACACTCTCGATATTATTCAGTTCCACCGGAAGGGCAATGGAGGATTTTGGAACAAAAAGCGTCTTGCATTTTGACGGGTTTAGCTTTAGGTCTCTCCTTTCAAACCATGAGATGATGTTCGTATGTTCAGCCAGAACATTTGAGGAACCCGATCTTCCAATAGGGACTGCGATAGTATTATCATCAATGTACTTCATTACAAATGAGGACCTATCAATGCACTGTAGACTCCCTGCTACTAAGCAGTAAAATGCCGGCCCGAGCACAGATCCCTGAGGTACACCCGATGTCGAGGGGATGGCCCTACTCACGACATTTCCAATTCGGACTGATTGCCTTCTTCCTTTTAAGTAGTCTATTGTCCAGTCAATAAAACCATGTGGAAACTGCAGCTCCTCAAGTCGTTGAATGATGGAGTGATGACTTAAAGTGTCAAATGCTCTCGAACAATCATACGTGACTATCTGAACCCCAGCAACACTCGAATCTGATAGCATATCCAGAATGCTGTGAATAAATGCTATCAGTGCGCACGAAGTCGAAGAATTCGGTCTGGCCCCAAATTGTTCTGAGCCAAATCCATCGAGAAGTCGCTTATGCAGAGATGATCACAAAATCATGCGCTCAAGTATCTTTGATGGCACAGGTAGGAGAGAGATTGGACGGAGAGATCTTAAGTTCGGAGGACATGTCTTTGGCACTGGCGTTACATGGCTGTATTTCCAGATGTTAGGAAATCGACGTTCAGTGATGGACAGGTTGAATATGTGTGCCAAAGGACCTGCAATTATTGGAGCAATGACTTTATAAATGCGAGGGGATATTTGATCGCTACCAGAGGCTTTGTGGCAATTCAATCGTGAAAGTTCTTTTTCAACCTCATCAACAGAAATATCAATGGACCAGCTATCATCATGTCCAGGATTACAAGTCAAGGCACTAGCAGGAGTGAAGTATCCGCCAAATATGCTGTTTATCGAATCTGCGGCATCGTTAAGAGAAGGAAAATCTGAGCAAATGTACCAATCATTGCCTGCCAGGTTTGAGAGAACGTCGAGAAGAATTATGCCTCGGATTTCTCAAATCTGTGATGGACCCAGAGCATGTACTCCATCGTCAGCTACCTTCGAGGTCTTCGACTGGTCGCTTCATCCTCCCCCTATATATATATATATATATTTGCATCGACGCCTGGTCAGTAATTATGTGACTTGTGTTCTGATCTAGTCTCGAACACGACGTTCAATAGGAAAAGATAATGAGCTCAACATGATGTGGAGATAAAAAGTCCGTCATATTATTTTCATTTGATCAAACGATTTTGAATCTATATGTATTTCTCATTCATGCCTAACGAAAGTTATTTGTCTTGATCACGTAGTACTTGCTTTCTATTCATATAAATTGTTTCTGGAGAACAATGTCATTAGTTTTCCGTCCTTTGACAACGACAAGGTATTAAGATAATGATCAATATTCAAAGAAACTTGAATCAAACTGTAGGCGAGTCGAGCTGTTTATCGTTTGTGGGTGTCATTAAGACAAGATGAAAGTTTCAATTTCAAAAATTCTCAAGACATTAAAACTTTGCCTAATCTCTATTCTCTTTGTCTTTAAATAACAAATTAGCATGACAACTAATGCCTCTTGATTTGATTCCTCTTGAGATTCTTTGAGGAAGGCAATGAAGGAATCATCTGAATTCTGTGATATGCTTGATGTCAATTCTATAAATATCTGTCAGCGTCTTGAATATCCAGGAATATCTACAGAGCAAACGAAATTACATGATCTCGCAATATAAATTCGATGATAGAAGAAGCGACTTCAGTGGGTGGATTTTAAACTGAAAGAGACAATTGATCATTCCCAGCATGACTTCACCTACTGAGAGCATTGAAGTGGCTGCGAGAAGATTTTATCCTCCTTAACTCAATACATAAGCGAATTCAGAATTCGCAGTACTGGTAACATCATCTCTAGGAAATGGGCAGAACTTCCTGCGTTGGAGGAAAATGTCTCATGACGCAAATGATAATGACGTAAGTACAGCTGCAATTAATGTTCAGTGAGTGACCTAACTGCCTGAATCTTGCATCAGATTTCATCCGTACACCTAACTCTATCAGCAAGGTGGTTGAGAAAAGTATCCTGATGCAATTCAAATCCATCTTCATTTAAAAAAACGGGCAATTCAAAAGTGTCATTGTCTGTTACTTATATGTAGATTTTATGTCTGTTATTCTCTATAAACGACCTGAAGCAAGTTGGAGCGCTGATCTACCTTCGAAGTCGAATGTCATGAGATAGTTGATGTGATGCAAAAGTGTGGAGACGCATAGATGTGTCTGCTACACTCTTTCCAGCTTAACATGGAGCGTTAATAGAGAGAAAGCTCGCTGCGGAGGAAATGCGGTTCATCCAGCGCCACCTCCTTCAAATGCAGATCACCGAAAGGCAGTTGCAAATGAATAATTATCATCAAGCGACGCCAAATGAATTTCCTGGGCATACCGTGCGAAGAGGTAGTGATAAGAAGCCCTGTAATAGTAGTAATGGTGGGCGGCAGACAAGCAGGACGTGTACAAATACTACTGTACACTGTAAATCATAAAGTCCTATTCAAGTATGAATCTGAGAGCTAAACAGATGAGGATTAGAATTGCCGAACGTAAATCCACAGAAGAACTAAAATGCTTGTTAAGTATTGATATGATGAAATGCAAATATCAATAGATGACGCAACACGTGGTGAAATTCAGTGAGTCACTATGCAGCTGGTAGCGACGGCGCAGGCTAGCTGAATAACTAAGTCTTTTTGTTCCCAGCTGAGAGTGCATTGCTGACGATGTGAGCGACTGTGAGATAGGACGACGTCAACCAGCCAGTCAGCACATTTGTTCATAGTTCCTTCACCGAAATCATTACTCGGGTCGCTTCTGTCTCAGACACCGAGTGCTCACAACTAAAAATTACGGTCTGCTGTGTTCCTACATATCGAAGTCGGTGCATTGAAGCAATAAATAATCCTTCAAACCAATGTGTGACATTTTATCGATATCTTCTTAATGAACCTCAGACATCAATTCTGATCAAAAACATCCTCATCAACAGTGTTTTGATTCCTACCAACGTCCATCATTTTCTCCGACAACTTTGAGTCATGTCAGCGTTTGTCATCCTCTCCGACACTGCTTTGAGTCTTACCAACATTTACCCACTTCACTTACTGCGTTTTGAGTCTTGTGCATATTTTAGTGGTCCAAATGCAATGGAAATGCAAAAGAGAAAAAAGACAAATATCTTCATTAGTATATTTTGCCATGCTTGTTTTGCGGCGGTGTTGTTTTTTTCTATCAGTTTAATTTCTTTGTTGTATTCTAATTCCAATAACTTAAACAAAGAGAAAACTCGGATCTTTATGGTTGACACTGTGAGTTTTAAGTACAACTATCTATGCACAGCGAAGTGTGTTCGGTCTGCAACTTCTCTGTACAGTACTCGAACGTCATCCTAATAGTCATGTTTGGCATTCTGGAGGGTAACTGTCACCCTTATGCCGTCACTGATTCCCACAGCCTGTCGACGGCAGCAATCAGCACGCAAACGAAGCTACGAAGTTTCCTTTTGCCTCGAATGGTCCATACTTTGATTAAACGACAATCATTTCTCTTCACTAGTTTCTCATCAGTTTGCCGCGTGTCATTGACATCTCACAAAACTGATCCAGCTGCTTCACTCTTTCCCATCTTTCGCGTCTGTTAATGCGGTCAAATTGCTTTGATGAATTCCGGTCGCACGATAGAAATGAGAAATGGTGGATGAAATGATTTATTGCTCTATTCTCCCATCTCATGACAAACACGATGTCATGTCAGTGTTCAAACTCAACGTGGCAAGGCACTTTCCGATTCTTAATGCCTTATTTAATGACATAAATGATTAAGAAGTCGGAGTTTTACTTGGACTACAAAAATTGTTGCTTACTTTACCTGTGATTAGTGAGCATCAGAGGGGAACAAAAACCAGCACGACAAAAGTCGATTCATTATTCGCTAATGAACAGCGACAGTACGCTCGCAATAATAAGTGTCACAAGTTATATTCTATACGTCTGATTAATGGCAGTGTATCTTCCTTTTTATGTTTTCTTAAATGGTTGCAATGCAAGACCTCAAACAGTGCGAACAGCGAGAAGTATGACTTCAAATGTCTGACATCGTAGGGAACATAACACAGCAACACGGCATTAAAGACGAAACAATTTCAAAACAGAGAGATGTCGAATCAGAACCAAGGCAAAGGTCTCTTGAAGTGAGACTGAACTCAGCTTTAATAAGAAACGAATAATTTTCCAATAGATTTTTTAGACTCCGGGTCCACTTCATTATCACCGCTATGTTGATGACGCCTTTGTAGTTATTCATTAAAAGTGTTGCATTTTTTCGCTTTTTAATAAGCTGAATTCCATCAATTCCAATTTAGAGCACGCTTGTGAATTGCTCAATTATCGTAAATAACCTTTCCTCGATGTAACGATACTTCCAGTGACGAGCCGAGGATTGCGTTCCTCACAAGCCGTATCCCGACTAGGAAGGACGTTTTGCCGCTCTCTTGGTGGTTCTGGGGAACCTTTCTTTATCGATTCGGCTATGACTGTAATGACAGTTACATTGAACGGACAGAGAGATGACTGTAGCGACGCGTTGACGAGCACATACCGTCCCGGGCCACGCAGCCGGATGGCCAACCTTGATCTACTTCAAAGTCATCCCACACTTCGACAGATCGAGACAGAAGCTCAACTCTTCAGCGTGCGCCCAATACTTCAATATCCCGGTCCACTATAATTTGGGATTATCGTGGCTCTTATGTAGTCGAATACCTCAACGGACTGTCGTCCATTGATTTCGTTTCATGTCTCAGTACTGCTCACACTGCAGACATGATGTGTGAGACTTTCTATGACATATTTCTATGGTGCATCTCGATCATTCCATGCGAATCAGTTTCTTTATCTGACAGCGACAAAGATTGGATGAGACCTCTATTGAAGCTGCTCATTAATAAACGATGGCATGCCTTTCGCACGAGAAACTGGTCTGAGTACCAACATTACAAGGAAAAAGTTAGACACGAGATAGTAAAGGCAAATCAACTATGGGCCTCTAAGCACAGCAAGTCAGCCAAGGGTCTTTGGGAGATTGTTAGCACGATACGTGGCAAGTCGCTTTCCGACCCATGGCGCTTTCCTTTGGCAGAATATGGAGATAATCTGATCGATCGCTTGAGTGACGAGTTCTGTAATAATTACAACTATTAGGATGACATTGATCTCGATGATATTCCAGACGCCGCATGGAATCTTCATGTTACACCAGACTGTGTTTTTAAGGAGATTGCAACCATGAATATACGGAAGGCTGCTGGACCCGATCACATATCACCAAAGTTGTTGAATATCGGCGCTCATCTCCTGTGTGTCCCCTTGCGACGCTGTTCAACGCGACAATGTCAGCGAAGTCATTTCCATCATTATTGAAGCGTGCGTATGTATGCCCAGTGCCTAAGACAAGATCTCCCGGCCTTAATGATTTCCGTCCAATTTCCCTTCTGTCTCCAATTTCAAAAGTATTTGAAGGGGTGGTCTTGAATCACGTAAAAAGTTAGCTTATCAAATGTTACGGGCAACGTCAGCATGCGTATAGACCATATGGTTCTACGACAACAGCATTACTGGAACTTCATGACGTCATAACAGATTTTTGTGATGTAAATGATACCAAAGTGGTGAATATCTTCTGCTTGGACTTGTCTAAAGCATTCGCTTGATAAATTATTTGAACGAATGTGATCTTGACAATGGTTTTCTTCAATGGTTGCTCTCTTACCTCAGCTCGGGAACTATGAGAGTTAAATTGATGCATCAATATGGTCCAGAGATTAATATCCCTTCCGGGGTGCCACAGGGCTCGGTCTTAGGACCTTTTCTTTTTGCATCGTTTATGGGCTCAGTTGACTTTTCATCTTCGAACACTATATATTGACATTGGTCCGTAGCGTACTGCTGTGTTGTTCTACGTTTTATTCGCTTCCGAAGTATTTCTTAAAAAAATGGTGGAAGCACAGAATTAGATTGCTTAACCATATCACTTAGCTGTTGTTAAATTTCTATGGCATTATGTCAGCAGATTGTGCCATTTCATAGGCATTACATGTTCCAATGCTACCTTTATAGTCAAACAGACGACCGGTCTAATTTTGTGGGTGGAAGGCTTCAAGATGACAAAATTGTTGTTTTGCCTCACATTTATCTCAAATCATAACAGCCTGATGCTGGTTCTATCAACAATTTGACAATTTCAATACAAGCATATGAATTTCACTGTTTTCATCTTCCATTCTCAGTGAGTGTTCAAAAATAAGTGACTAGCTTCAGTGGAGAGGTGCTAGACGAACCTAGAGCAGCGACAATAAAAGCATGCGCTCCCAGAAAGTACTGTTCTTAAAAGGTCAAATTTTGGATGCTCCCTTTGACGAAAATTGATAAAATTTCAATTTGTTGTCAGAAATGCGCAAAAACTAAACCACACAAGAAAGTTAAAGTTGCAGCTCTTATAGTTCGCGAACTGTCCTGTGCCTCAGAAGAAAAGGGTTGAAAGGTGTGTTTCCGACATCTTTCCTTGGGAGTCGTCCATGCTGCCGATCTACCATGCGAGTGAGGAATCCCTTATTGCGCATGAAGGTCCTTCGCTGCCTGTCTTTCGAGTTTCGATTAAACATGCATCAATATATCAATCATGCCTAGATTTTGAAAGCATCAATGAGTGGCACAGCCGAGGCTGTATAAGGATCATTGATGCTTGAAAAAGCAAGGCGTGATTGCTATGCAATGGATAGAGGATGGCTGTAAAATTCTCTGGGAGATAGATTCTATGATTCATATACATGTCTAGAAGTAATATCTAGAAGTTAATGGCCATCAAGGATTTAAAGAATGATGGACATCATAGTCGCCCAACCAACATAACATACCATAATTATTTTCAGGAAATTAGAAAAGTCATACTTTTCAGTACGAGGAACGATATCATCGCTGAGAGAGCGCAGCGATCGAGGCAATGATATTGCTCAGCGTACTGAAACGGACTTTTCGAATAAGTGAAGGTAATTTATTTCTATGCATGCATCCCAATAGTGATCCCATGGATATCTTCGTTATATTTATTTGCAATACCTTGATGCAAATATTTCCATGCCTACAATTTGAATTTTGATTATCTGCATAAGACTGAAAGTACAATTGCAGGGACTGAAAAGTACAACTTTACAAACGTTAGCAGCTATGGTAAAGTCAACTTTTCAACACATGCATAGAAATAAATGCGTACTATGTTTCATGTACATGTCTAAAAGTCAATGAAATAATACCGCATGGCATCCACTAGAATGTCATTCAAAGATTGCATATCTGTCTTGTTTTTGCATAGTTTAAGTTGACGGAAGGAAAACCCCGGTTCGACGATAGTGTCAATACAATGCCGGTCAGCATGCGGTCATCATGGAATGAAAAGTGAACCATCAACAATCACAAAACAGTTGAAAACATCGATTCCTTGAAGAAGGGTGGAATTCGAATTGATTGTGTCGAACTGAAAATGCACATTAGTTGTCTGAAAGCTTCTTTATCGTGATGACTTCAATTTGTTTGCAGTTTAGCTTCATCTCTTCACGAAATCAAGATGGGACGATAATGCAACAGCAAGGAGAATTAATCCGCTTTTTATTTCATTGCGCAATCACCCTCCACCGCAGCAAATTGAAGTGATATCAATATAATTAGTTCGTTAATCTTTTTCAATTTATTCAGGTGCATTCTTGCGCAATTATCTTTTATTTTAGCTTACTTTTCATTCATCATAATTAACAATTGTGGATCAAAAGTAAGATATTTTGACTAAACTTTTTACATGCATAGTTTGCAAGTGTTTTCGAATTTTGGATGTAAAGCGCTTTCATGATAATTACAAAGCAACGAATTTCGGTGAAAAGTTGAAAAACGCTGAAGCTAGATGTAACAGAGGCGCTGGTCGGGCAGCTAAGCTCCACGAGGATTGCATAAAAATGCGATGGAGGGGCCGAATGTCTCCCCTCCAATGGCATGAATAGGGTAAATACATAGAAATTGATGGGATGACCTCTAGAATGGAAGTTAAGTTTCATGCAATACACAATAGTGGCACACAAGCGCACGCATTGTCACTTAGATACACTTGTCAACATCTGTATCATTCGGTTAGAATCTGTCACATGTGCAATCCGAGGCTTTTCATTAATGATTCATTCTTAATTCTCTCGAGTGTGCCGCGACCTTGAGTCAACTGCCATCCCAGTCAACTTCAGATAAACAGTCTGCTTATCATGCACAGTAAATGAACACATGGGCATTCATTTCTACTGATTGCAGACACCAACTTCCTTCAAATTCCGGCAATTCCGCTAATTCTTCTAACGTAACGCACATGGCGAGCATGATTCATTGAATAAATGAATTTCACTCATTATGCACCATCGTGGTTGTGGACAAAATAATTTTTCATCTGATATCATAAATTTTAGAATGGAAAAATAGAGTAGAGATACTTAGGTAGTGTCGACTCAAAAAGTATCTGTATACAGTGAAAATTTTTATATTCAAAAGATTTAGTTTCTTCAGTTTTTTTGCGGAGATTACGTTCTCGTGGTGCAAAAAGTTATTTGAGGACTTCTGAAAATAGTCAAAATTTGCCAATTTATATACTACCGAGATGACTCTCCTATATGAGTAGTATGAAGCAAGTTGGATATCAAGAGGAATGAATATTTGCTAATAGGCATCCTAACTAAGCGGAAATTAAGCTGATTATCAGGGGAATTTCATGATCCGAATTATAATGGAAGTCTTCATGAAACAGTCGAGATATTATTCGTGCTTTCTTTGCTGAAATTTCAGGTTTTTAATTCAATTTTCACCGTCATGATTTTATGATTCACTAAATTCATGCTTCATTTCTTGAATCTGAATAGTGATGTGGACCCAATTACATCTTTTAATGTTAATTGAAATCATTGTCTTCGATTATGTGATTTTGCTGTGATATTGCTGTGCAGGTTGCCTGTGATATTATCTCTCTTAAGAAGATTCTCTTGAGGTTGAGCATTAAAACAATAGCAGGTCATCGAGTTGGTAATTAAACAAATATTACCTCTCCAAGGTTGTCATGACGCAGACGATCTGTGAAATTCCATCATTCCTTCTGCATTACAATCATGATCACTCAATTCCGTTGTAATTTCTGCAAAACTGCAAAAATTTGCACATCTCACATTTGGTGACAATACCACCTGTATCCCCCAAGAGTTCATTTAATAAAATCGAAAGTGTATACACATTGGGGAATTACCACTCTACCTAATATACCTACTCTATGGGTTCATCCGTTCACTGGCAAACTTCAAAATTGTGTTGCCCCTATACTCACCCATATACTCCCTCCGCTGAGGTCAGAAGAATCCTTGACATGCGCGCAGGAAGGCTTGTCGCCACAAGCAGCAGCAATTTTTCACGTAGCAGTGTTGCTGCCTTGCGTTCGCCATGTGAATCGACAAGATTGTGACACTGCAACTCATACAATGATGACAGGGGACGTGGGCAGCTTGACATCATCAGCTATGATATGATCACATGAAGAGATAATTAGGCATTCAATTGGGCAGACCACACTATTTCTTAAACCAAGAAAGCGTCGCGGATGACAGAAGAAACGAGTTGATAAGCAAAGTCATCAATTAAATGAGATTACAGTCAAATTTGATGAGAATAAACAAAAGATCCGCAGGGAACGAGGCCGACAATGAGACTTTCACGGAATGATGTGCACCTCATAGTCCGGCAGCCAGCACGAGTTTGTGTAGGGAACGAGGCCGAAAATGAGACTTTCACAGAATGATGTACAACTCATAGTCTGGCAGCCAGCACGAGTTTGTGCAGGGAACGAGGCCGAAGCTGAGACTTTCACAGAATGATGTACAACTCATAGTCTGGCAGCCTGCACGAGTTTGTGTAGGGAACGAGGCCGAAGATGAGACTTTCACAGAATGATGTACACCTCATAGTCCGGCAGCCAGCACGAGATTGTGCAGGGAACGAGGCCGAAGCTGAGACTTTCACAGAATGATGTACAACTCATAGTCCGGCAGCCAGCACGAGTTTGTGCAGGGAACGAGGCCGAAAATGAAACTTTCACAGAATGATGTGCACCTCATAGTCCCTAAATGACCTTAAGACATTCCATGTCAAACATTATGACTCTGGCCTTAGTACTTTTCGTGTAATCAGAGAAAGCAAAAAAAAATCATTTTAGCCAAAAACTTCAATCTGCGTCCCATTGGATTTACATGTGTTTTTCTTTGATCGTGTCTGACAAGAAGAGGAACTCACTAGAACTCGGCAGACGTGCCGATTCGAAGTAGGTGTACATCATTCTGTGAAAGTCTCACTATCGGCCTCGTTACCTGCAGAAACTCGTGCTGGCTGCCGGACTATGAGGTGTACATCATTCTGTGAAAGTCTCACTATCGGCCTCGTTCCCTGCACAAACTCGTGCTGGCTGCCGGATTATGAGGTGTCCATCATTCTGTGAAAGTCTCATTGTCGGCCTCGTTCCCTGCACAAACTCGTGCCGGCTGCCGGATTATGAGGTGTACATCATTCTGTGAAAGTCTCACTATCGGCCTCGTTCCCTGCAAAAACTCGTGCTGGCTGCCGGACTATGAGGTGTACATCATTCTGTGAAAGTCTCATTGTCGGCCTCGTTCCCTGCACAAACTCGTGCTGGCTGCCGGATTATGAGGTGTACATCATTCTGTGAAAGTCTCATTGTCGGCCTCGTTCCCTGCACAAACTCGTGCTGGCTGCCGGATTATGAGGTGTACATCATTCTGTGAAAGTCTCACTATCGGCCTCGTTCCCTGCAAAAACTCGTGCTGGCTGCCGGACTATGAGGTGTCCATCATTCTGTGAAAGTCTCATTGTCGGCCTCGTTCCCTCCACAAACTCGTTCTGACTGCCGGACTATGAGGTGTACATCATTCTGTGAAAGTCTCACTATCGGCCTCGTTCCCTGCTGAAACTCGTTCTGATTGCCGGACTATGAGGTGTACATCATTCTGTGAAAGTCTCATTCTCGGCCTCGTTCCCTGCAGAAACTCGAGCTGGCTGCCGGACTATCGGGTTGTGCAAAGATTTAGGAGACACACTGAATTGTTTTCTCGTTTTCTTTTGTTTCTTTTGTCGAATGTAGCCGTCTGCTCAGACGGGAGATTTCCAGGCATTGCATTCTCATCAAGAATATCCCCTGAAAACCGTCTCCATCAACAATCTCAGCCCTTGGTGTACTTCATCATCAAGCAGGAAGTCTGGGATACATTTTCAAGTGTGAAATCATCAACGGACTTGCCCACATCAGGAGGAAGTCTTGTGCTACATAATTACATTGCTCTTGTTTATGTCTGACTGTAAATATTTGATAATCACTTGAAATGATCGCCTGCAAGGAGATCTTGTGTAGCAACAATCAAAGACAGATAAGACAATTGACTATCTTCAATTAAAATCAAACCTCGACGTTGTGCAGGTTTGATAAAGTAACGTTGAGGAGCTTGTGAATCCGTGAACAAATTGCTTCATCGAAGCAGAAGAGTTTCACCTTTATCGATCAAAATGTGGTTCTCTTTGCGAGCATTGCAGCACTGATGATGTCGCAAATGCACTTCCGTCAATGGTTGATGTAATGAAAAAATAGACGTCTTAGGTCAATAAATCATACAATACTCCCAAATTTTCGAATGTCTCTTTCTCAAGGGTATGAAATCACACTGACAGTGGGCAAATTATCTTACAAACAACTAACACAGTGCAAAATTCAAACACAAATAACTCAGAGGTCCTACTTCTCATACTAAATAAACATTGATATCTGGGAGATACTTAGAAATGAAATCCTTCTCAGATATCTTCCGCTCATTCGTATTAGCAATTCCTCGCTTTGAAATAAAAGGGGTCACAAATGAAAAGTCAGGTAGCATACCATGAGTTTTGACAAAATGTTTATGAAACAAACTCGAATCAGTTGTAAGGTGCTCATGCATACGTTGACGAAAAGAACGAAAAGTCTCACCGATATAAAAACTTTTACACAAATTACATGTCAAGTGATAAACAACATTACTAATTCTTATACGATGATGAAAGTCATCCCAGCAGCCATTTATAATAGAATATAATGCTTACTAATTTAAATTATTAGTTAAAGTAGTCCTAATGAGGACTGATGGCGTTCTCCAATCCGCAAGTGTACAAAGGCAATGCTACTGTAACCATTGGATTAATCATTTCTTAAAAAAATTCAATGTAGCTTTCTCGTGGCAACGAATTAAAATTGATCAGCTTTGGCCCAATATCTGGTAAAACTGGAGATCTTAAGACTTGTACTTTAATACTACTCATTCTTGCTGTTAATATACTAATACCATAGATTCCAAACACTGCCGCATACACATTCAAAACAGACGTCTAATATACCTTACCGACTACAGATGCTGATAGTGGAAATAGAATAAGACAATGGTCACCATAGGTTAAGGAAATCAAAAATGGATATTATAGAACAACAGGAAACCGATGAATAAAAATTGGAAAAGTGGAGGTAAAATATGGAAATACAACGATGCTACTACACCGATTCTGACAGTACTCATGGTGGATAATGGTACTAATAGTGGATAAGTGGAAAGTGGATAATGGAGATAGAACTACAATGACACTCTACTACACCGAAAGCAATGAAACTATACACACTATACCTAAGACTACACATGGAAAATACTATTTCTTCACTTGAATTTGTTATCGCCAGTTTCTTCATCCGTCTATATTACTTCATATAATCCCACATTTCTTCATTTGAATTACAATACATCGACCACTACTTCAGCTACCGATTAAGGGATATAAAACATAATACTGCAGTCCGTCAGTCATCAGCAGGTACTCGTCTAGTTGTGTTTCGACCCCTAACCTGAACACTCAAACCCAGACGAGCGGGGTCCCACACATAGTGGCTGACAAAATACTGAATAGGTAATGATATGTCTTGAAAGATATGTCACAAAGGTAAATCAGACATCATTCAATTGTTGGGTTTCCCACATGTAAACTGATCCTGTCATTAAATTCAGCCCATCAATAAATACAGTATGCTTTTTGCGATCCGCACATGTAAAAAAATCCTGTGCATCAATCTTTGCCTTTTCGAGTAAACAGATCCTGTTCATCCTCGAATCCCATAAAGATGTAGTCGCTGTGTGATAAATATGTAATCCGCCTTTACACAAACTTCGCCTCATACATCAAGACTTAACAATGGGAGTTCTCTCATCTCCCGTAAGCCACGCTAAGCGCTCTGTAATCACTCTTCACCGCCCCCCATATGATGGCTACAAGTCATTTTTAGGCGTTCATTCACCTATGCAGCAAGGCATTAAGGAAAATGTGAGTCGTTTGTTGGTCGCGTGCCTCATTGAAATTCACAGAGTGAAGTGAATTGTCGAGCCGAGAAAAGACCATATTTGTGAAGCGATTCATTATGCCTTGCGAGAGCCTTTCTGTGTAACTCATCAAGTCATGCTGAGAATAACCTCTAGATTTCATGATATTTAGTGTCTTGTTAGTTTTGTGTACAGCGTCTTGTAACTTCGAGCATATTCTACAATATCTGACTACCTGCGACGCGAAAACATGAAGGGCCATCTGTAATGGGATCATGCTCTCCGGAAAAGTCAGTTGCACCACAGAGAAAGAGAAGTCATCTACCTTGTGATATGCTAAAGTTCTCAAGCTGTTCTGTGAGATTTGTATTTTCACATCAAGGTAAACTACCTCTTTAATTCATGTAACAAAATGTAACTTCCTTTTAATTCATGTAACAAAAATTATTATTCTTACACAAACAATTACTAGTACACAATAATTTTTCTTTAAATGAAATTACTAATTACCACAATTTCCGTCAATGTCCTTTATATTCGTCACAATAATGAAGAAATGTCGACGGCTCTGCCCTTACAACAGAAATTAGACATTTCGCTTTCTTCCCGTTCGTGAGACTAGAATGAACTGTTTGTTGATGTTTATTTCAGCTGCTCGGACTAACGCCTTGTAATTCAGGGAGTGGGCATGTGAGAATGCATTGCCAATATCTGTGTTACAGACTCCAACCTGACAATCCACAGTTTAGTTATAGCAGAGAGTAGAACCCGGTCTCAATCGGTCTGTGAAATGCATCTGCATCTCGGGACAAGTTCACTTTCTTAATTTCTAGAGTATTGTTGGCAAGTATATAATGTGTTCACTGTCATTTACACAGAAGTAGATTCACAAACTAAGTAGGATGATGCAACTCGTTTGATAACTTTGAACACCAAACTACGAATCTAAGCTATGGTTCCACGCTCGATAAACCTTATTGTGAAGCTAAGAGATCTCGTGGAAGTTGTCGACAAATCTGCAAGAGAAGAACGAAAATATTGTCATTCAGTATTGATTTATTCTGTGTCATAATTAGTCTATAAATGAATGCATGGCGATGATCACAGGAATCTGGATGACATCAAGCAATCAAGAACAATGTCCAAAACCCATTTTGCTGCTTAAAAATACAAAAATATCTCCACAGGCTTACAGTTATCACCCTTTATCAAGCACTGAAGAAAGATTTACAAACATGCAGGATACAAATTTGAATTTCCATAAGAAACTTAATGCATGCATAGGATGAAAACAAAAATAGCAGATCTCAAAAAGAGTGAAACATAAATGCATAGAGGTGATCAGATATCACGATCGAATGATAACTATTAAGTCATTACAAGACACCAACACCCTTAATTCCCCGGAACCACTCGCCTGACCCAGGAATCGAACCGAAGTTCGCGTTGGAGATGAGCTCCACCTTCTTCACCAGGTCACGCCGACCGCACTCACCTGACAAATGAATCGAACCGAAGTCCGCGGTGGAGACGAGCTCGCACCTTCTTCACTAGGCCACGCCGACCGCACTCGCCTGACACAGGAATCGAACCGAAGTTCGCGGTGGAGACGAGCTCGCACCTTCTTCACTAGGCCACGCCGGCCGCACTCGCCTGACCCAGGAATCCAACCGAGTTCAGCGGTGGAGACGAGCTCGCACCTCATTCACTCAGCCACGCCGACCGCACTCACCTGACACATGAATCGAACCGAAGTCTGCGGTGGAGACGAACTTCCACCTTCTTCACTAGGCCACGCTGACCGCACAAGAGGAATGCGAGTGAAGGCAGAAGTAATCTCTAAGTGATATCGACGGCTTATCACTATTAACCCTCAGACACCTGAGGGGGGTCCAGTGGACCCCGGAGCCACATTTTTCTATCTCATTTTTTACGCTGACGATATATCAACCACTCAAGCCCATACAAAATCATCATTTCTGACAGTGAATCTGCATGTGTTATTTCATTTCAATTGAATCAGTAGAAGTATGCTAGAGAGGCCAAGGGGGTCCACTGGACCCCCCCTCAGGTCTCAGAGGGTGTAGAAATTCCATCACAAAATTTTTGTAATTAGATGAAAAATGATTTCGAACATGTCCACGATGGTGTATGAAGATTGAAAGTCATTTATTTATTGCTTGTATCATGCTCGTAGATGTGCAATGTGTTGGAAGATCGCAAAATGTGAATATTTTGCTTCCGCACATGATCTCGCGTGACTGGTTGGCCTATATGAACAACTCGACATAAATCGATGTCCGAAATGAGAGCTATCATTATATTCATAGTTGAGCACCAAAAACTGCTTGATGACAAACTTTTCACAGCAGTAATGATAAGTTTGAGATCTCCACAGCTGTTTTTGGTTCTAGAAGTACAGCAATTTTGACTCAGTTTAGGTCTATTTCTGATAGCTTTGGATAAATTTGAAGGAATGTACAAATGGAAAGGATTAGATGCATGAATTAAATCAATTTCATCAAAATCAGCTATCTGAGGCTTTATGGTGACACAAAATATCGCAAAGCCGCCTGCTAGTACAAATGATGCTGTACTAAATGTGGTTGACTTACAAAAACACCATATTTTCGCACGTGTTTACTGAGAAGGCTGAAAGTCATTCAATGGATTCGTTATACCGACCTTCTACACGCAAACATCATTGTTTTACTTAAAATCAGCTTTCCTAATGTTTTGATATCGATTTAAGCAGGTAAACTATTAATAAGTTAATAGGGTCCACTGGACCCCCCCCCCCTCAGGTCATTTCATTCAGCGTTTTCAGTCTGAATACCTGTCAGCTCTTCGCGAGCGACATTATTATACGAACAGAAATAGTAAGATTTCTTCTACCCCTTCTTCTCCATACATAGGACAGCTGGTCTTGATACATGATAATTTATTGCCTCGAAATAAATGAAACTAGGTATCATTGACAGCCTTATCATCGGAGAAGATGGACAATGTCGTGCTGCTAATCTGCATACCTCAACGGGGAAGACGAATCGCGCCATCTCGAGACTGTATCCTCTAGAAGCAACAAACGTTCTCGGAGCGGTCAAGGAGCCATCGTTCGAGCTAAGGACGACACCGAGCGATCTGCGACACGATACTGATCGGACAAACCGCCCCCCACGGAGAAGAGCTGCTGAGATTGCTGTTGACAAAATCAACATTTTAGCGGAAGCTGATATTGCGACGCCATATTGAAGTCGTCTATATCCACATGTATGCTGCTAGTGTTCTCTCCTGAAGCAGCATTTCTTCGCCCCGGACCTTATGTGGAATCCTTTTGTGAATATATGACCTTGACTTTGTTTTTCTTCACCAACGAAACTACGTGTAAAATTATACAAATACAAATTCTGTTGGGCTCTCAATAAAATTGTTCATGAAACTAGAATAAACTTTTGTTTGCCGGTAAGAATACCACACAGAGGAATGCAAAATGCATTCCTTATTGTAGCAGACAGCATATGAGCAAGTCATTCGACTACGTCACACAGTAGATTGACGACAAGGGTCAGGAGAGTGCGGTTGGAGAATCAAGGGTGTTGACGTCTTCATACTGTACTAATTATAAACATTTCAACACTGAAATTACATGACCGGTCGCAACATTAACACTTGGAGTTCATCGCTGACATTCCATCAACAGAGCTGTTGAAATAACGTGAAGAATTCCCGTTTCCCGTTACATGTCAACTGATAAACAACATTTTCCATGTAACAAAAATTATTATTCTTACACAAACAATTACTAGTACAAAATAATTTTTCTTTAAATGAAATTATTAATTACCACAATTTCCGTCAATGTCCTTTTTATTCGTCACAATAATGAAGAAGTGAGACTAGAATGAACTGTTTGTTGATGTTTATTTCAGCTGCTCGGGCTAACGCCTTGTAATTCAGGGAGTGGGCATGTGAGAATGCATTGCCAATATCTGTGTTACAGACTCCAACCTGACAATCCACAGTTTTGTTATAGCAGAGAGTAGAACCCGGTCTCAATCGGTCTGTGAAATGCATCTGCATCTCGGGAAAAGTTCATTTTCTTAATTTCTAGAGTATTGTTGGCAAGTATATAATGTGTTCACTGTCATTTACACAGAAGTAGATTCACAAACTAAGTAAGATGATGCAACTCGTTTGATAACTTTGAACACCAAACTACGAATCTAAGCTATGGTTCCATGCTCGATAAACCTTACTGTGAAGCTAAGAGATCTCGTGGAAGTTGTCGACAAATCTGCATAGAAGATCGAAAATATTGTCATTCAACATAAATTTATTCTGTGTCATAATTAGTTTATAAATGAATGCATAGCGATGAACATCACAGGAATCTGGATGACATCAAACAATCAAGAACAATGTCCAAAACCCATTTTGCTGTTTAAAAATGCAAAAATATCTCCACAGGCTTACAGTTATCACCCTATATCAAGCAATGAAGAAAGATTTACAAACATGCAGGATACAAATTTGAATTTCCATAAGAAACTTAATGCATGCATAGGATGAAAACAAAAATAACAGATCTCAAAAAGAGTGAAACATAAATGCATAGAGGTGATCAGATATCACGATCGAATGATAACTATTAAGTCATTACGAGACACCAACACCCTTAATTCCCCGGAACCACTCGCCTGACCCAGGAATCGAAACGAAGTTCGCGTTGGAGATGAGCTCCACCTTCTTCACCAGGTCACGCCGACCGCACTCGCCTGACAAATGAATCGAACCGAAGTTCGCGGTGGAGACGAGCTCCACCTTCTTCACTAGGCCGAGCCGGCCGCACTCGCCTGACACAGGAATCGAACCGAAGTTCGCGGTGGAGACGAGCTCCACCTTCTTCACTAGGCCACGCCGGCCGCACTCGCCTGACCCAGGAATCCAACCGAGTTCAGCGGTGGAGACGAGCTCGCACCTCATTCACTCAGCCACGCCGACCGCACTCACCTGACACATGAATCGAACCGAAGTCCGCGGTGGAGACGAACTCCCACCTTCTTCACTAGGCCACGCTGACCGCACAAGAGGAATGCGAGTGAAGGCAGAAGTAATCTCTAAGTGATATCGACGGCTTATCACTGTTAACCCTCAGACACCTGAGGGGGGTCCAGTGGACCCCGGAGCCACATTTTTCTATCTCATTTTTTACGCTGACGATATATCAACCACTCAAGCCCATACAAAATCATCATTTCTGACAGTGAATCTGCATGTGTTATTTCATTTCAATTGAATCAGTAGAAGTATGCTAGAGAGGCCAAGGGGGTCCACTGGACCCCCCCTCAGGTCTCAGAAGGTGTAAAAATTCCATCACAAAATTTTTGTAATTAGATGAAAAATGATTTCGAACATGTCCACGATGGTGTATAAAGAGTGAAGGTCATTTATTCATTGTTTGCATCATGCTCGTAGGTGTGCAATGTGTTGGAAGATCGCAAAATGTGAATATTTTACTTTCGCACATGATCTCGCGTGACTGGTTGGCCTATATGAACAACTCGACATAAATCGATGTCCGAAATGAAAGCTATCATTATATTCATAGTTGAGCACCAAAAACTGATTGATGACAAATGATGACAAACTTTTCACAGCAGTAATGATAAGTTTGAGATCTCCACAGCTGTTTTTGGTTCTAGAAGTACAGCAATTTTGACTCATTTTAGGTCTATTTCTGATAGCTTTGGATAAATTTGAAGGAATGTACAAATGGAAAGGATTAGCTGCATGAATTAAATCAATTTCATCAAAATCAGCTATCTGAGGCTTTATGGTGACACAAAATATCGCAAAGCCGCCTCCTAGTACAAATGATGCTGTACTAAATGTGGTTGACTTACAAAAACACCATATTTTCGCACGTGTTTACTGAGAAGGCTGAAAGTCACTCAAGGGATTCGTTATACCGACCTTCTACACGCAAACATCATTGTTTTACTTAAAATCAGCTTTCCTAATGTTTTGATATCGATTTAAGCAGGTAAACTATTAATATGTTAATAGGGTTCACTGGACCCCCTCAGGTCTCAGAGGGTGTGAAAAAGCTCAGATCTCTGAGGGTTAACGGAATGCAAAATGCATTACTTATTGTAGCAGACAGCATATCAGCAAGTCATTCGACTACGTCACACAGTAGATTGACGACAAGGGTCAGGAGAGTGCGGTCGGAGAATTAAGGGTGTTGACGTCTTCATACTGTACTAATTATAAACATTTCAACACTGAAATTACATGACCGGTCGCAACATTAACACTTGGAGTTCATCGCTGACATTCCATCAACAGAGCTGTTGAAATAACGTGAAGCATTCCCGTTACATGTCAACTGATAAACAACATTTTTCATGTAACAAAAATTATTATTCTTACACAAACAATTACTAGTACAAAATAATTTTTCTTTAAATGAAATTACTAAATTGCCAAATCAGCAGCACAATGAAAACGAAATCTGACGCACACAGCAACAATAAAAACTGAGAATCATATCTCTACTTCTTCATGAGATGTCATCACCCACTTCATGGACAGGAACCTTTCAATATGAATTAATGAATAAAAAATTGCTGCCTTGAATAAAAGAACGTTTCGTACACACTGTTGGACTTAAAATTTGATCATTGTGAAATGAAATAGGCAATTGTGTACAAAGAAACTTTCAAATTTACACGTTATTATAAGATTCGAAATGAGCCACCATGGTCGGTGTAACTTTTCGTTGGTGTAACTGCAAATTTTAACATAGAAATTTCAGGAAAATTGTTGATATATACTTTAACGAAAAGTGTCTGTTTGTACACTTTACTTCATCCTCTGTCACTGAATGATAACTCATTTGAAAGATCATGATCTGTAGATGATTTCTATAATAACCAGTTCAACAAAATACCAATTTGTGTAACTTTTATGAGCAAAAATTCGAAAAAATGGAGTCAACACCTTAAATGTCACAATTTTGCCACTGGAAATTCATAGGATTGTGTTATCCTCTCTATTTCTGAAAAGCAAATGATCTGATCCGGCAGACGCGAAGTTTTGCAGTAGGTTAGAGGTGTACTATGCTATGTGAAAGTTTTATGTACTACCTCGTTCCCTGCACAACTTCACGCTAGCTCGCGGACTATTGTCAAACATTGTCATTGACGTGTACCGGTTGGTCTCAGAAGAGAGGTCAAATTTCGTGGAGTGAAAGAAACTGAAATAAATTGATCAAGACCAGTTCTTCTGAGAGCGCGTTTAACCTCTTTGACACAGTTTTCGCTTGTAAAAGGAAACGAAAAAAAGAGCTTGCTGTTACCATGATGCCTCCTTTTTTCCCGTCTGATTTCTCCATTGACCGCTTGCACTGCTTTCTTGATAGCATCATCTGGATAGCCATTTCATTGATATCGTTTGCTGATGATATTCAAACTCCTTTCACTCATTTCTTCATCAGAACTCATTCTTCAATGTGGTGCACAAAACGTGTCTCGCATTATGAGAATTCCACGGAATAGTCGATCCGGAATGGCAACGCTTATGATATAAGGAATATCGGAAATATTCTCCATAAAGCTCCTCTCAGTTTCATTCACTTCACGGAATTTGACCTCTCTTCTGAGACCAACCGGTACACGTCAATGCGTCTACGAAATCGTGTGTACTGTGTGCTTGCAATCATACATTGGAGAGACTGCACGAACAATGAGAACTCATAGAAATTGACAACAATAAAACCTCTAGAATGGAAATTAAGCTTCATGCAATGCACAATAACGGCAAATAAATCGCACGCATTTTCACTTAGATGCACCTGCCAACGTCTGTATCATTGGGTTAGAATCAGTCACACGAGTAAATCGAAGCTTTTAATTGGTTCTTCATGCCCCAACTTAGTTCCCTCGGATGTGCCGCGGCCTTGAGTCAATTTCCATTCTAGCGAACTTCAGATACACAGTTTATTTCTATGTGAGAACTAGATTGTAAGAATACATAACGACGGAATCATCACTGGTACATAGACATCTGCTAACAATGTAACCAATACCTCTTTCGACTTGGTTAGATGGACCATTATTCATCGCGGGATGGGGCTTGACAATGTTTTCGTTCGACTAATATTAGAAGAGAGCGAAATTCATTCTCGAAGACCTGCAATAAATGTCCAACATTCAGTTGTAAATTGAGTTTTCATCAGAGGAAGCCTAAGGCGAAATATTGTGAATTTATTTATCTCATTTAATTCATTTACCTTATAAATATATTTGGTTGAAGAAAGTTCTCTTCTGCTGCTTCGTTATTATGAGAATTCATTAATTTGAAGTCTGTTACATCTATTACACTATCAATTCCGGTATGAGTATATTATGAGCGTAAATTGACAATCTGATAAGATCTTGACAACTATTGATAAATTATTTCATGATGCATTGACTTCATTTTCTGATTTATAATCGATATTATAACAATTTTAATAATAACTTGTATTCAACCATTTTCAGTAAATCAGGCCCCACTAATGATGCACCCATGAACCCATAATAACAGAAATTATCCATTGCTCTCTTTCAAAATACAAAGTCAATTGAAGCAAACTCAATATTTCGTGGCCATCACGGGCCAATAGTGAACACGAAACTCGACGAGACATTCCAGGGATTACTCAAGGAATAAGGGTTGAGGAATCAGTGTCCAGCATTGTGTTAACCCATTAACGCCCGGATTTTTTTTAGCAATCAAAATTTAAAAAAACCAGTGAAATTTTTCACAAATATCTATTCTCATTACAAATTCATCGTTTCCGAGAAATTTCGTTCCGACATCTTTTTTCTGCAGAGGTGGCATATATGTATGCCATTGTCGGTAGAGTTGTCACTGTTACAGTAAGTGGTTTTTTTTGAAACACCAAGCGTGAAGCCCAACGTTGCACTTTTCGCAGATGAGCTTTGATCTGCCATTAGAACACCCTTGACATCTTCTCTGTGTCTCGATCGTCACCGGCCAATGATCTTTGCGATCATACCTATATGGATTTTGCAAGATCGGTGATCTCAACATTGTCGACTTCCGTTCGCGACTACGGAATGATTGCTTGAAACCGATGATTCCTCCCAATTTTCAATTTTAGGACGTTTAGCTGCAGGTTCATATACTTCATCATCACTATCCTCATCTTCAATAATTTCAATTGCAGCCGGAGCAGACAGCAAACCCGATCCCAGCTTATTCAAACTTATTTCATCGGACTCGTCTTCTGGAGCACTATCTTCATCTGAATCATAATTCAGATTAGGCGGCGTTGCATAAATCGCGAGAATTCGGGAGCTCCGTCTTATCCCACTTTCAGCGGTGTCTAACGCCTCTGCCAAGGTCGCCGTCTCGCAGAATCTCACGTACTTGTCGACCCTGAAAGATAAGAGTAAATAAGCAGCTGGGGAATTCAGGCGATTAGAACACTAAGCGGCAGATTCACGTGTCGTAAGAAACGTATCACAGTTTAGTGGGTTGAACTACGACTATCACGACTATGCGACGCGGGTTCGATCCCCAGCGCCGCCAACTATTTTCACTTTGTTTTGTTGCAATATCATTGTTTGTATTTTTTTCAACGTACAAATACATCATCCTTCTTGTAATGCTAAAGTCAATGATCGGTGATTGATTACCATCGTAGCGCATCCATGATTTTATGGAAAAATTGCTAATGAAGGTTCATTTATAGACAATAAACCTGTATAGTAATACCATAAACTTATATTGTTGAGATACTGCTCTTTTCTGAAGTACTTTTACACATAACTAAAACTGATGTCATTAGAAAAGGGCATTCTGCAATTCTCATCTGCTGACTTTGATTTGTCCCATGTGCCAACCCTAATGACAGCGTACTAAATAAAGTACACTTTTCTATAATCAATTATTCATACTACACACTAATTACGAAACAAATATCCATTATATTCATTCAAATAGTATCATTATTCATTACTTTGCCGACAGTTATGATGATGTAATATATTCAAAGTAGATAATTTCACACTTACTCATTCGCCATGTTTTTTGGTAGAAAATTGTTTCAAAAGCCGCGGGAAAAGAAACACTAAAATAAAATGTTGAGGAAATACACGTGGTTCAGTGGTATTTTAAATGAATTTATCGTTTTGAACGTCATTGTCGCCGAACTGCATAGATTTCGATCAAAAATATGTTACTCTTTCGGTGTACTTTATTTATGCCATTGTCGTTAATGGGTTAATGCACTTCGAAGTTGGTCAATGGGTAGCGGTAGTGTTCTCCATCGGGGTGACCTTCTGCTCCAAAACAATAGACACATGCCCTATCAGCACTTTTTAATTGCTCTTTTAATGCTTCCATACATTGTAAATCGCTCAACACCAATCACATACGAAGGATGCATACCAGAATATTTTTTTGCTATATATCTGTATATATTTGTATACTTTTCGTATGTCATTTCAAATGTAGTATGCTTTACATACTGAAGCCATACCAGCACAAAGTTAAAAGAAAGCATCAATTATGTCTAAAGTATGTTGATTTAAGGCTTTTTGTCAGTAAAGATCACACTAATGTTACTACTGTTTTGTAAGTAGTGAGATAATGGCATTCAAGAGTCATACTTTCAATACTGAATTCGATTTTAATACACGTAAGTCTAAGGCATTTCATGAATAGTCAATAAGTATTCAACCATCAACAATTATGCATTATGTAATTTTGAAATTAAGCATATTATCAATCCGAAATAAAAACGCATTATAATTCATGAATGCAAAAATAGCTATGTTTGAGATGTATAAGTCAACATGATTGCACTAATAACATCGTTTGAATGAATTGATGTTAATCAATTTGGTTCATGAAGTAGAGCTAATTAAGCGTTTGATTATGTTACTGGACAAGTAGCAACGACGACATAGTCGTGGAGCTTAATATTCGCAATTTATAATCTAGTTATGTATCGCACTATCAAAAAGAAACATTCTCGATTGGCATTACTGCAAAAAGCTATTTGACAGTAGTAGCTATAATATACATATCCTCTTGCTATGTGACTTAAAGCTCAACATACCAGTGGCATGCGAATGAAGATGAATTTGCATCGGGTCTCGTTTATAAAACATACCAAAAACTCGCATTTCATCGTAAAACAGCTAATCACAGATAGAAACCAATCACATACGAAAGTAAGTGAAATTTTGTATGAAAGACATACCAGATATCTGTAAACATACGATCATCTCGCACCAAATGCTAGTTTTAAATTGTATGTAATTTTCGTATCCACCGATTTACAGTGTACATGCTGATCGGTGGGTGCGATATGATCATCCTGTAGAAGACGATTGGAACTTCCACCAAAATTTTGATTCATAGATGGGATAAGATCGTGGCCAGAACATTAGAGATATTATTACATTTCCTACGAGACGTTTGAGCTCAGTATTGCCATTGATGGCAATGTCCGCCCAAATCTGGAGGGAACGTCACTGGCCCTCACAGATCTGAATGTTCTGATGTAAGAAGAGCTTTTGACGAGGTTCACGCCAAACATGAATGCGTCCGTCTTCTTCGTTCGCCCCTGATTATTCACACTGGTTGGGGTCGGCACCCGAATGCGTCCGTCTCCTTCGTCCACGCCTGATTATTCCCACTGGTTGGGGTCGGCGGACACGAATGCGTCCGTCTCCTTCGTCCGCGCCTGATTATTCCCACTGGTTAGGGTCGGCGGACACGAATGCGTCCGTCTCCTTCGTCCGCGCCTGATTATTCCCACTGGGTGGGGTCGGCGGACACGAATGCGTCCGTCTCCTTCGTCCGCGCCTGATTATTCCTACTGGTTGGGGTCGGCGGACAAGAATGTGTCCGTCTCCTTCGTCCGCGCCTGATTATTCCCACTGGGTGGGGTCGGCGGACACGAATGCGTCGTTCTCCTTCGTCCGCGCCTGATTATTCCCACTGGGTGGGGTCGGCGGACACGAATGCGTCCGTCTCCTTCGTCCGCGCCTGATTATTCCTACTGGTTGGGGTCGGCGGACAAGAATGTGTCCGTCTCCTTCGTCCGCGCCTGATTATTCCTACTTGGTGGGATCGGCGGACACGAATGTGTCCGTCTTCTTCGTACGTGCCTGATTATTCCCACTGGGTGGGGTCGGCGGACACGAATGTGTCCGTTTCCTTCATCCGCGCCTGATTATTCCTACTTGGTGGGGTCGGTGGACACGAATGTGTCCGTCTCCTTCGTCCGCGCCTGATTATTCCCACTGGGTGGGGTCGGCGGACACGAATGTGTCCGTCTCCGTCGTTCGCGCCTGATTATTCCCACTGGGTGGGGTCGGCGGACAAGAATGTGTCCGTTTCCTTCATCCGCGCCTGATTATTCCTACTTGGTGGGGTCGGTGGACACGAATGTGTCCGTCTCCTTCGTCCGCGCCTGATTATTCTCACTGGGTGGGGTCGGCGGACACAAATGTGTCCGTCTCCTTCGTCCGCGCCTGATTGTTCCCACTGGGTGGGGTCGGTGGACACGAATGCGTCCGTCTCCTTCGTCCGCGCCTGATTATTCCCACTGGATGGGGTCAGCGGACACGAATGCGCCGTTCTCCTTCGTCCGCGCCTGATTATTCCTACTAGGTGGGGTCGGCGGACACGAATGCGTCCGTCTCCTTCGTCCGCGCCTGATTGTTCCCACTGGGTGGGGTCGGTGGACACGAATGCGTCCGTCTCCTTCGTCCGCGCCTGATTATTCCCACTGGATGGGGTCAGCGGACACGAATGCGCCGTTCTCCTTCGTCCGCGCCTGATTATTCCTACTAGGTGGGGTCAGCGGACACGAATGCGTCCGTCTCCTTCGTCCGCGCCTGATTATTCCTACTAGGTGGGGTCGGCGGACACGAATGTGTCCGTCTCCTTCGTGCGCGCCTGATTATTCCCACTAGGTGGGGTCGGCGGACACGAATGTGTCCGTCTCCTTCGTGCGCGCCTGATTATTCCCACTCGGTGGGGTCGGCGGACACGAATGTGTCCGTCTCCTTCGTGCGCGCCTGATTATTCCTACTTGGTGGGATCGGCGGACACGAATGTGTCCGTCTTCTTCGTACGTGCCTGATTATTCTCACTGGGTGGGGTCGGCGGACACGAATGTGTCCGTCTCCTTCGTCCGCGCCTGATTATTCCCACTGGGTGGGGTCGGCGGACACGAATGTGTCCGTCTCCTTCGTCCGCGCCTGATTATTCCCACTCGGTGGGGTCGGCGGACACGAATGTGTCCGTCTCCTTCGTGCGCGCCTGATTATTCCTACTTGGTGGGATCGGCGGACACGAATGTGTCCGTCTTCTTCGTACGTGCCTGATTATTCTCACTGGGTGGGGTCGGCGGACACGAATGTGTCCGTTTACTTCATCCGCGCCTGATTATTCTCACTGGGTGGGGTCGGCGGACACGAATGTGTCCCTCTCCTTCGTGCGCGCCTGATTATTCCCACTGGGTGGGGTCGGCGGACACGAATGCGTCGTTCTCCTTCGTCCGCGCCTGATTATTCCTACTGGTTGGGGTCGGCGGACAAGAATGTGTCCGTCTCCTTCGTCCGCGCCTGATTATTCCTACTTGGTGGGATCGGCGGACACGAATGTGTCCGTCTTCTTCGTACGTGCCTGATTATTCCCACTGGGTGGGGTCGGCGGACACGAATGTGTCCGTTTCCTTCATCCGCGCCTGATTATTCCTACTTGGTGGGGTCGGTGGACACGAATGTGTCCGTCTCCTTCGTCCGCGCCTGATTATTCCCACTGGGTGGGGTCGGCGGACACGAATGTGTCCGTCTCCGTCGTTCGCGCCTGATTATTCCCACTGGGTGGGGTCGGCGGACAAGAATGTGTCCGTTTCCTTCATCCGCGCCTGATTATTCCTACTTGGTGGGGTCGGTGGACACGAATGTGTCCGTCTCCTTCGTCCGCGCCTGATTATTCTCACTGGGTGGGGTCGGCGGACACAAATGTGTCCGTCTCCTTCGTCCGCGCCTGATTGTTCCCACTGGGTGAGGTCGGTGGACACGAATGCGTCCGTCTCCTTCGTCCGCGCCTGATTATTCCCACTGGATGGGGTCAGCGGACACGAATGCGCCGTTCTCCTTCGTCCGCGCCTGATTATTCCTACTAGGTGGGGTCGGCGGACACGAATGCGTCCGTCTCCTTCGTCCGCGCCTGATTGTTCCCACTGGGTGGGGTCGGTGGACACGAATGCGTCCGTCTCCTTCGTCCGCGCCTGATTATTCCCACTGGATGGGGTCAGCGGACACGAATGCGCCGTTCTCCTTCGTCCGCGCCTGATTATTCCTACTAGGTGGGGTCAGCGGACACGAATGCGTCCGTCTCCTTAGTCCGCGCCTGATTATTCCCACTAGGTGGGGTCGGCGGACACGAATGTGTCCGTCTCCTTCGTGCGCGCCTGATTATTCCCACTAGGTGGGGTCGGCGGACACGAATGTGTCCGTCTCCTTCGTGCGCGCCTGATTATTCCCACTCGGTGGGGTCGGCGGACACGAATGTGTCCGTCTCCTTCGTGCGCGCCTGATTATTCCTACTTGGTGGGATCGGCGGACACGAATGTGTCCGTCTTCTTCGTACGTGCCTGATTATTCTCACTGGGTGGGGTCGGCGGACACGAATGTGTCCGTCTCCTTCGTCCGCGCCTGATTATTCCCACTGGGTGGGGTCGGCGGACACGAATGTGTCCGTCTCCTTCGTCCGCGCCTGATTATTCCCACTCGGTGGGGTCGGCGGACACGAATGTGTCCGTCTCCTTCGTGCGCGCCTGATTATTCCTACTTGGTGGGATCGGCGGACACGAATGTGTCCGTCTTCTTCGTACGTGCCTGATTATTCTCACTGGGTGGGGTCGGCGGACACGAATGTGTCCGTTTACTTCATCCGCGCCTGATTATTCTCACTGGGTGGGGTCGGCGGACACGAATGTGTCCCTCTCCTTCGTGCGCGCCTGATTATTCCCACTGGGTGGGGTCGGCGGACACGAATGCGTCGTTCTCCTTCGTCCGCGCCTGATTATTCCCACTGGGTGGGGTCGGCGGACACGAATGCGTCCGTCTCCTTCGTCCGCGCCTGATTATTCCTACTGGTTGGGGTCGGCGGACAAGAATGTGTCCGTCTCCTTCGTCCGCGCCTGATTATTCCTACTTGGTGGGATCGGCGGACACGAATGTGTCCGTCTTCTTCGTACGTGCCTGATTATTCCCACTGGGTGGGGTCGGCGGACACGAATGTGTCCGTTTCCTTCATCCGCGCCTGATTATTCCTACTTGGTGGGGTCGGTGGACACGAATGTGTCCGTCTCCGTCGTTCGCGCCTGATTATTCCCACTGGGTGGGGTCGGCGGACAAGAATGTGTCCGTTTCCTTCATCCGCGCCTGATTATTCCTACTTGGTGGGGTCGGTGGACACGAATGTGTCCGTCTCCTTCGTCCGCGCCTGATTATTCTCACTGGGTGGGGTCGGCGGACACAAATATGTCCGTCTCCTTCGTCCGCGCCTGATTGTTCCCACTGGGTGGGGTCGGTGGACACGAATGCGTCCGTCTCCTTCGTCCGCGCCTGATTATTCCCACTGGATGGGGTCAGCGGACACGAATGCGCCGTTCTCCTTCGTCCGCGCCTGATTATATCTACTAGGTGGGGTCGGCGGACACGAATGCGTCCGTCTCCTTCGTCCGCGCCTGATTGTTCCCACTAGGTGGGGTCGGTGGACACGAATGCGTCCGTCTCCTTCGTCCGCGCCTGATTATTCCCACTGGATGGGGTCAGCGGACACGAATGCGCCGTTCTCCTTCGTCCGCGCCTGATTATTCCTACTAGGTGGGGTCAGCGGACACGAATGCGTCCGTCTCCTTCGTCCGCGCCTGATTATTCCCACTAGGTGGGGTCGGCGGACACGAATGTGTCCGTCTCCTTCGTGCGCGCCTGATTATTCCCACTAGGTGGGGTCGGCGGACACGAATGTGTCCGTCTCCTTCGTGCGCGCCTGATTATTCCCACTCGGTGGGGTCGGCGGACACGAATGTGTCCGTCTCCTTCGTGCGCGCCTGATTATTCCTACTTGGTGGGATCGGCGGACACGAATGTGTCCGTCTTCTTCGTACGTGCCTGATTATTCTCACTGGGTGGGGTCGGCGGACACGAATGTGTCCGTCTCCTTCGTCCGCGCCTGATTATTCCCACTGGGTGGGGTCGGCGGACACGAATGTGTCCGTCTCCTTCGTCCGCGCCTGATTATTCCCACTCGGTGGGGTCGGCGGACACGAATGTGTCCGTCTCCTTCGTGCGCGCCTGATTATTCCTACTTGGTGGGATCGGCGGACACGAATGTGTCCGTCTTCTTCGTACGTGCCTGATTATTCTCACTGGGTGGGGTCGGCGGACACGAATGTGTCCGTTTACTTCATCCGCGCCTGATTATTCTCACTGGGTGGGGTCGGCGGACACGAATGTGTCCCTCTCCACGGAAAATCCCTAATTTCCATTCATCTGTGGAATTACACGTCGCCATTGCTGGATTCGCCAATGTATTCGTTGCATGGCCCACCTCTCTGTGGCTGCAATATGGGTAGAACATAGCAAGATATTTTTTCGAATGTCGGCAGTGATTATTGATCTCCCGACTAGCAATACTTGATGATTCATTTCTTTGATAGTACAGTGGTCGGTTTCGATAGTTGCTGTGTGTAAATTCACGCTAATCAATGGCGATCGCCAGCTGCAGATGTAAAACTTCCAATTCAAGTGCAACATTGTCGCTTTGAGGAAACTTATTGTTGCTAAGATTCGAATGCAGATGAATCATGGTTGTACTTGCAAACTCACGAGATAGCAGCTAAGCATCGCAACTTCAAAGAAAATCAGAGGAATAACAAAATCCTGATTTGACTCGAGCATTGCATGCCAAACCATGAGTATTTATGAGTCCCCCATATCTGATACAAAACAACTTCTTTTCAAGAGAGAAAAGAAGTTCTCTTTCTTAGAATGAAAAGAAAGTCTCTTGAAAAGAAGCTGCTTTATCTGCATCAGATGTGAGGGACTTCCAGAACTCATTGATTCTCCTACACTTTTCAAAGCAGTAAGCCGTATATACCGTCAAAAATTGCCGTTTAGACAGAAATTTCCAACTGAGAGGACATTCAATGGCAAATTTTTTAAACTGAACCTGTTCTTGATTGGTCCCAGGTCATGAATTGACAGCCATCAGATTATACGTGACCGAAATTTCGTTTTGAAAAATACAAAGTCAAATATGAAAATTACAAATAATATGCGCAATCATAATACATCCTGCCTAAGCTTACAAAAACTTTGATGAGATCAGAAAAACATTCTTATAAGTTTCTTATCACATGAACCGAATGATGAGTCATGCAATTCACTTCAATTTTCCACATTTATCATTGGATTAGATCAAAAATTTGTTAATTAAATAACGCAGCCCTGAAGGAATGAACGCATCATCGGCAAATAACAACAAGCAAGGGCTTGAACGAGTGGAAACCACAGTGTCTATCTTTCTGATGCCGATCAAGAAGTATTGGCATGTATTCCTCCTAGGTTACGAAGAGTCATCACACATTCATCGATGGATTTCATGACCGCCAGGTTTCATGTTTTTTTTTTAGAAATAATTGATGTGGACTTCATTGAGCATTATTATTATTGACTTCAAGACGAAAGCGATTGGCTAAAGTTGAATATAGCAACCAAAATTCATCTTTATTGCAAGTTTGTAGAGACACAGAACAGCAGAAACTCAGCATTATTGTATCCATAGACAGATAAAGATTTGCCAATTTGAATACAGAACATTCGATCGACGCGCAGCCATTCGAAAAAACACCAGTTATTTGAAACAGTTCAGAATGACGCAGGTTTTGCCGTGCCAGTATTAGTAAATTAATGTCTATTAGCAACTTGAATAGCTGGGGCTCAGCAGGTACAAAGGACAATGAAAAAGTTGCGTCTTTACTACTTTCACTGCTTCATTTTGCACTTGACACGACAATGTTGCATTTTTCGAAAAACGCCCCATTCAGCTTCAGGTCGTCTATAATGGACCACCGAAGGAGCTAGACGTCGAAGATCTCGTATGAATTTTAACTTTCAATTATATGAACGACCTAAAGATGAATGGGGAGTTTTTAACTTACTTTTTCCCGATAATCATCAGGAATTCCCGACCTCTGGTCAAATACGATAATGTTGCAGTTGACTTGATAAGGAGCGGCAGTTGACGAATTCATACCGGCAAAAATGCATTTGAAACGGCAATGACGCATTGTCCGGCATTTAGACCGTTTTTCTGGAAGGAACGAGGCCGATAGTGAGACTTCCACAGAATGATGTACACCCTATGCCTACTACGAATCGGCACGTCTGCCGAGTTCTGGTGAGTTCCTCTTCTTGTCAGACACGATCAAAGAAAAACACATGTAAATCCAATGGGACGCAGATTGCAGTTTTTGGCTAAAATGAAATTTTCTATGTTTTCTCTGATTCAACGAAAAGCACTAAGCCCAGAGTCATAATTTTTGGCATGGAATGCCTTCAGGTCCTTTCCTTTCATGTTCATGTACCCCTGTCTATAACGATGAGCACATTTATAGAATTTGCGAGTCTCTTAATGTCGGCAAACACAAACATTTTCATCAACTTTATCCACTTTGAACCACATTCTCACATACATTAACGATTAGAAGCATGATAATAGCACATGTACATCATGAAAGGAAATGACCTGAAGACATTCCATGTCAAACATTATGAGTCCAGGCTTAGTACTTTTCGTTTAATCAGAGAAAACATACAAAATTTCATTTTAGCCAAAAACTGCAATCTGCGTCCCATTGGATTTACATGTGTTTTTCTTTGATCTTGTCTGACAAGAAGAGTAACTCACTAGAACTCGGCAGACGTACCGATTCGTAGCAGGCATAGGTTGTACATCATTCTGTGAAAGTCTCATTGTCGGTCCCTCGTTCCCTCCAGAAACTCGTGCTGGCTGCCGGACTAGCAAGCGCTTTTCGACAACTGCACTCTGAAATAGCAATTTTGTAGGGACAAAACTCGCTCTTGACGGGTCAAACCTATACTGCAACAGACTCTGAGGTCAACTTAGATGCAAAACTCTGCCATCATTGCCGGCAACGATGTAGGTATTGGATCAATGGAATGTGTTAATAGATGTCGATAGATTGTTGTATAGTGCATAAGAGATTCGGTGTCATAGTGAAGGTGGTACATGATGAAGGTGCTAATAGATGAGTATCATCGAGCTGAAATGTTCTGATAATAATCTTTTATCATCAGATCCTGTCAATTTCGTATAAACGCATTTTTCAGAACGGTTATTCAATATCCAACGCTCATTAGTAAATTGCTACCCATAGCAACACGGAAAACAAAAAAACAAAGAAGCACGTAGAAAACTATTTGATCCTTTAATGGCTGAAAATTTTGTAGATCATGCTGAACAGAATTGTGATTGAAATCATTGACAGAATGTAATATAATAAATAAAATAATACAGAGTGATTTTAAAGTCCTAATCAGGTTTTAAATCAATGTCATGGATCATACATGTATCGGATCGCCAATTATTCTGCACCAAAATGTACCTGAATCTCCAAAGTTTTATATGGTATACACGTTCTTATTTGGAAGACTGGTGTCACAAATCAAAAATGACAAATTGAACAATCGACTACGAAATCTAGTATAGCGCTACTTCACTCTTCAAAAAATATACACTACGAGTGTGTAGGCACAAAACTCTCCCGATTGTTGTTAGGCCGAAAATTATAATGAAGTAAATAAAGATACAAGGTGGCCGACGTTTCACGTCCTGACGCCTTATCAAGGCCTAATATGATAAACGTAAAGGCCTAAAAGGATAAAATGATAAAACGTCGGCCACCTTGTATCATTATTTACTTCATTAGAATTTTCGGCCTAACAACAATCGGGAGAGTTTTGTGGCTACACACTCGCAGTGTATATTTTTTGAATAATGGTCCTCCCGCCCAAAGCCATCAATTATGCTACTTCACTCTATTCTAACATGAGAATTCAACATTCAAATTGATGTGCGTCACTGGAAAGAATTCAAATAATTTACTTCATTGTGTATGGTATCACAACATTGCGAAATGACAATAGAACTCATAGATATCTTGACTCATAAATCCTATTATCGATTAAAAATTCTAACATCGTCAACTTAACCATTTGAAAATGCAAACGGTTGTTGTCAAAACAAAACGTGATTGCACTTGTTAACAGAATGGTGACTGTCGAAGACTATTAAAGTTGTTCTTCTTATGGCAAAGTTTGATTCAGTGACATTAGTTGAAAGACATCTAGAAATGAGGGGGTATCGAGCATTCCGACTCTCTTCTACAAGTTTAAGGAGACTTGTTCAGTTTTGGACGCATCCGGATGTGGTAGACCTCGCCATTCTGACGACAAGATCGACGAAATTTAAGACATCTTCGAAGAAGATCATTCTACCGCGATCCGTCAAGCAGCTGCAAATGCTGAGACTTCCTTCTCTACGATTCGGAATGTGTTGCGGGACGATTTGAAGATGAAGCCGTGTAGACTTTCTTTTTGTCAGCAACTGTTCGCCGATGATGAATCCGCCAGAGCAACCATGTGTAGTGAATTCCAACAACGGATTGCCGCCGATGAGAACTTCTTCAACAGACTACGTTTCTCTGACGAGGCTACGTCTAAGTGGACGAGTCAACCGTCATAATTGTGATATGGGATTCGAGCAATCCTCATACTGTTCAACAAGTACTGATCAAGTGTCCCGGATTTACCGCTTGGTGCTGTTTGTTCTGTAATGAAGTCATAGGCCCTTTCTTCTTTGATTCACTCTGACCTCCAAGTCCTACAAAGCAATGTTGGGGGACTTCTTCATCCCTCAACTGAATAGTAGAAGAACATTTTCTACGACCATCTTCCAGCAGGATGGGGCCCCTCCCATTAGTCCTTCGAGTTGAGATCTCTATTGCACCAAAAGTTCCCAGGAAGGTGGATCGGAAGAGACGGTCCATTCCACTGGGCTGCTCGCAGTCCCGATTTGACTCCTCTTGACTTTTACTTTTGGGGAATTGTCAAACACAGAGTGTATCACAGACAACCAGCAAGTCTGGTACAATTACGAAAGTTCTTCATGGAAGAAATCTCTCAGATTTCATCACAAGAAACTTCTGCTGCGTTCAATTGTTTTTAAAGCCGCCTTTCTTCATGTTTGCGTGAGGAACTATGGACATTTTGGACATTTTCTTTAAGTCCTTCACGATATATATGGACAAATGTATTGATATAAATTTTGTAATGATTTCATTTTAATGATGAAAATTATTGGAAGTCAATTTCATAATAAATACAAATGAAATTCTATACTAATTACTACGGAAATACATAGTAATCAATATACCATATAAAGCTTTGGAGCTTCCGTTACATTTTGGTGTAAAATAGTTAGCGATCCGATAAATGTAGCGTCCGTAACATTGATTTAAAACCAGGTAAGGACTTTAAAATCACCCTATAATGGATATGTATCATTTTATCAATAATGTATAGGTCGAATACAACCAACAAAATGACCAAATGATTTCTGCTTTCTTGAAGTCATCACAAAATCGGGTACTGGGCGGAGGTTCCCTTCAGAGGTTGCTCCAGATGTTTCGATAACGAAGACGGTCATTCATGAAGCTAAAATTGCTTCATCTTCACGAAATTGGGCACGATGTCAGGTTTCCAGATCAGTACCCGGAGGTTTCTTCAAATGCCTTCATAACAGAATAGGAACTGGTCGAGGCTACCCCCCGGGTGAACAGCAGCCGGTGATACTCTCAAAAGGCTATCATAAACCGGATTACCCGGAGGTTTCTTCAAATGCCTTCATAACAAATCAGGAGGATGCCTTCAGGATTCCGGCTGCCGTGGAGGTTTTCTCAAAGGGGACAGCCATAGTTTCCTGAAACTGATGTTGCCATTTTCATAGACAGTCTTCACAGACATTCTTCAGTCTCTGTATTCGCCAACCGAACGGAAGGGGAATTACACTAGTGCATCAATCGTGCTTGATATTCAATATTATTTAGCGATTTATTTCAACTGTATGACTGTAGGGCATCGGCTGACCCAGTGCCAAGGCAAGGCACCGGTCAATGTCGCTAGAGCTTAAGACCAATTAAAGTTGTGAGACATCCAATCGTAGATGATTCTTGCCACAAAGCGGGTTGTTGTAAGTTATTGCATCGAATGTACAGTATAAAGAGGAATGATAACAACCTTAAATCTTCACAAGATGCACTAACAGGTGACGTCACCTTTCCGTTGGCAACCACTGGAAGCGTCATCATCACAACGTTCTACTGTTTTCAAACGGCAGATCCTCAAACGAGTGCTGGATTCTCATGGTCTGCAGTATGAATGAATGAATGCATTTCAATTGATCCACAATCACAAGGACTTCCAAGTCAGTTTACAAAGCATGATGTGTAGTTAACAAATAAAGACAGATCGCAAGCATTCTCCAGTGATGGTGTTGTTGATGGACTCGTGAGGCCTTTCTGTTTCATTTTCGTGGTCCTTAGACCTAGTCGGCTCCAAAGTCGGCATGGATTGAGTAGAATGACCTGACAGGGCATCGCTCATGTGGAGTGGCCAGTGTAGCCGACCTATTCACAACCGGCCGTTCTGCATGGCAGGTTTATTATCTATGCATTTAAGACTTCCCACCTCCAGCCAATGATGCAATCAGTAGCCTATTCAGATAGATGATCATAAAACGCAAAGGTAACGAGCATTATGAGAGTCGGGAACAAGTCGCTTGTTTAAGATCAAAATATATGGCATCGAGTGTCCCATTTGAAATATCTGAGAAATTAGCTAGCGAAAATTAGACAAGGGTTAGAGAATTAGAGACATGGATTAACGCCAATTCTAAGGGATCACTAGGATACAGAGAAATTACATCAAGAGATATCAAAACTTCTGAATCTTCTATATTAGTCAAACATTATCTGTTACTTATTAATTTTTCAGTACAACTCAAATGAGCAGGGAACATTTTTATAAATTGTTGAAAATATTGCTACATATCCAATTCACCTTTTCCGTGGGATTGTTAATAAATGAAACTATTGGCCTCATGGGATAATCACCGTTCACCGATTGATTGTTTGTGGTCTTCGGTGAAAGTTCAATGGTCGCTGGTTCAGAACTAGAAACAAGGAGGCGTTCCAAATTACTTTTGTTTTGATTATTTATAGAGCAAGATATAACAATTCTATTTACTTAGCGATCTATGTGAAGACATTTAGATACTGAGCGCGGTTTGAACGTATTTATGTCTTCTAATGATTTTCCTTTATTAGTCACCAACGCTGCTTTATCCGCTAAACAAAGGCAATTAGAGGCATCAGTGGAAACTACAGCCACGTTTTCTTAATTATTGTTTCGTCTGCCTTAATTGATGTTGTATTTCCTTACATGGCTTCAAATATCTCGTGAAATATGCTTCATTTTTAATTAATGAAGCTCATTACGTTGTACTTTAAAAGCATTTCATTTATTTTCAGATTCATTATCCAAGTTGTTAAGGAAGCAAACAGTAATGTGATCAAAAGGAATAGTTAAAGATTTAGGCTTTTCATCCGGATTATCTGATTCTATCGTAATTTGTTAATTAGCTTATCTGTATTATTTATAAACGTTTGGTTCAGCTTAGGTGGAGCTCAGAAGTCAGGGCCTTTTTCTAAAAGACGACTACTCTCTACACGAAGTAGCTTGCCACTCGTAAACTTCATACTCACATCACCATCAAAAACGACTCTGTTTCTGCTATGACTGGTCGCACTGCATAGAAAGCTATCCGTGTACAGGAATACAAGATGAAAGTCATAATGATAGATATTCTCCGGATACTGAATCTGAATTGAAGAGTTAAATACCTGAAGCAGATGAGAAGACTTGAAGAAACAGAGTTTGGTGAAATTCTTCAACTTTTGGATAAAAAAGTGATAAACTTTCAGTACCACCAAAACAACACCACTTTGGATTTCACTGCATTCAATAGAGCATTGTTCTACATTTTGATACACCACTAATTTGCACTTATTTGCCGGCCTGATGCAATGATTCAAAAGATGCCAACAGCCACACTTGTACGGATATTCTCTGAACACATTCAAATGTTTCAATTCTATGTTTGTAGAAATTTCTATAATTACATATTCAAAAATGGTAATCAGGCCAAAAATGTGATATTTTCATGTATAAGTAGTATATTTTGTTCGTATGTGACTTGAAAGATGCACCCAATCTGCAATCGAAGCTTGTGATGACCTAAAGTGAATGCAGTTTGCATCAGGGAGCTCTTCTTATCAAATGGTAAAGTCAGCAATAAATTTTAGCGACTAGAAAGCTTTTGAAGAAATGCAAACAGTTTGAAATTCCTGCTATCGATTGATGAGAGGTGATGAACAAGTGATTCATCGACATTTTTGGTTGTATTAGTAGAAACATGTGCACGTACAGCAGCTGAAATGCGAACAACATTCATTCACTGTGTACACCGCAATATGATGAATTTCTCGGTGAGAATTGACGAACATGGGCGGTGTTTTAAATGTTGCCAGATTCTCTTCAACATGATGTTCCATTTTACGACAGCTGACTGAAGATATTCCTTCAGCGTATCCGAAATGTAGAAATTTAATTTCCTCGGACACTTACTCCCCCACTGCGAGTGGGTGGTCTTACATAAAACGCCTGGATGAATTGCATTGTCATCTATTCCATTTATAGCTATGATATGTAATCACATCAATGATGTAATGAATTTAACAAGGAAGATTATCAGGAAGTCTTGTTGAACAGCAGTTTGAAATTTGAATTATAGTTTTCTCTAGAAAATCATTTCCTGAGCAATTGTCGAAAATAGATGGCAGATGGCTTTGACCTGCGGGCATCACATGAAAGCGCCTTAAGACAGTGGTCGGAGCAGGTTTGATGACGATGAGAGAGAGCATTGGAAAGGAGATTTTTGAAAACATACGAAATTAATGAATTGTCAGCTAGAATCTGAGCTATGAGCTGAGGAAAAAATGAAGTAACTGCATGAATATCACCTTGACGGGGAGGGGTTTAATTAGTTTAATGCTGGAGGAACCTCTTCCCAAGTGTCGTCCACCTCTGCCGGACGACCGGCAGTGCTGGTTGCAGCATTGACTATCTCATCATGCCATCGTCTTGGAGGTCTCCCACGTAGTCTACAACCAATTCTTGGGTACCACTCGGATATTCTCCTGATCCATCATTCGTCTATCCTGCGCATTATGTGAACAGCCATTGTCATTCCCTTTCAAGATGGTAAATGTGACGCCCTTCAACTTCGTCTGATCCACTTGTTCGTTTTGTTATCACGGAGTGCTAGGTCTAGCATAGTGCATTCCATGTGTTCCACTGCTAACTTGAACATGGCTGTCGCTGATGTCTCTGCGCCATACACTGTAAATCTTGCGCCACCAATCCGAAGAAATACTCTGCCAAATGCTTTCTTTCTCTTCATCTGCTAACATTGTTGCTGTCTGGTATCAAAGCTACCAGACCTGTATGCTGCCTACCAGATGCTTCTTCTTAATCTAGTCGCATAAATAAAGCATACTTAACTGCAGGTCAAATAATTTTCATGGTATTGTATCATGAATGATGCCAAATGTCCTCCAGTAGAAGAGTTGAAATCAATGCTATCGATAGTTGTTAATCCGGTTGCCAAATGAGTTCTCCATCATTGATTTCCATTTAGTCTCATTTCAAGTTTAGCTTTGTTGATACCGAGTGGTTATAATGCGGGTGTGTTCAGATTGTAGTGGATTCCTCTGTACACCAGAAAAAAGTATTGTGTTCCTTTGAAATTGTCGTAAAATGCATACATTAACTTTGGCAATTTTGAGTGCATTGTCATGATATACATGATGATTTGTAAAGTTTGCATTGAAAGTATTGACAACATATATACTAACATATACATGATATAATTACATATAATAACACATATTATTAATAACATTACATAAATTTTATATCAAAAGATTCAGGTTTTTGCGGAGATTACATTCCAGTAGTCCAAAAAATTATTAGAACAGTTTTTAAAAGGTCTAAATTTGGCAAATGTATATACTACCGAGATGACATCCCTATATAAGTAGTATGAAACAAGTTGGATATCAAAAGGAATGAATCTTTCTTAAAAAAAGCATCACAACTAAGCGGAAATAAAGCTAATTCGCATGGGAATTTCATGAGCCACATTATAACGGAAGTCTTCATGAAAAAGTCGAGATCTTATCTTTCTTGGCTGAAATTTCATGTTTTTAATTCAATTTTCACCGATGATTCATTAAATTCATGTTTCATTTCTTGAATCTGAAAAGTGATGTGGACCCATTTACATCTTTCAAAGTTAGTTGAAATCATTGCCTTTGATTATGTGATTTTTCTCTGCCAGTGGCAGGTTGCCTGTGATATGATCATAATCAAGAAAATACTCTTGAGGTTGAGCATGAAAGTAATAGGAACCCATCGAATTAATAATTTAACAAACATTAAATCTCCAAGGCTGTCATGAGAGTCTGTGAAATACCATCATTCCTTCTGCATTACAATCATGATCATTCAATTCCGTTGTAATTTCTACAAAACTGCAAAAAATTTGCATATCTCACATTTGGCAACAATTACCAACCGAATCACCCACGAGTTCATTTAATAAAATCGAAAGTGTACACACAATGGGTATTTAATAAATGCGGAGTTACCACTCTACCTAATATACATACTCTATGATGCTAACCATATATTAAGTATTTCGCTATCTTTTTCGGTAAGAGCTTTTTTAGAGTTGAAGCTAAATTAAAAATAAAATTAAGAATAGATTAAATACATCTATAGGAGCGTACTTCATTAATGTATCCAGATTTAAAGATGGGAGCTATCCGGCTGCAATTCCAAGGAATTCGGCTACCATTTAGGATGTTGCTATAAATATGAAAATAAATGCTGACCGATTCCTCTATTATTTTGAGCATTTCATATGCTAAACCATCAGGACTACTGCACTTTGAACTATGAGTATCTTTGAGATAGTTCTCAATCCCTAACTTCGGTCAGAGCAAACATTTTAAGTTTATATACTTTTTTCCTTTTTTCATTAATAAGCTGCCAGTATTTCTTGTGGTCATTTTTTTAGCATCTTCCAATTATTGCTAATTTATTAAACTAATTAAGCTAATTTATTTTTCTCTTTCTCTTTTCTTTTCTCACTTAGATCAATCTCTCTCTCTCTCTCTCTCTCTCTCTCTCTCGTGATAATCGACTCTGCTACATTCGCGTGCAATGCCAGACTTAGGTGTTTAAAAACAGCTTTCGTCTCTCCTTGAAATTTATTGACCAGATTAAAATAATTAATTAAAAGATATGTACAACCCCTACGCGTTTCGAGCGTTCGCTCTTCCTCAGGGGGTAATTCGCTAAAACCAACTGATCTGGCCGCTCATGTGGGCTGCTTATATACACTGCTATCGGTTGAGAGATGTTTAAAATATCGTCAACTCTTTTCTTCGATTGATTTTTGGAATCAACTGTTTAATGTAACGAGCTTCAGTCAGTCTAGTGTCCAATGCATCTTTGCACTTATCAAGAATTTCAAGGTCAAAATCAGTCAAACGTTTTGGTCTACATTTCAGACAATGTTCTGCCATAGCACTCGAATCAACATTACCTTTATCTACAGCACGCTTGTGTTCATTAAAACGATGCTTAAAAGGACGCGAGGTTTGACCAATATAGAAATCTTTACAATGATGGCATGTAAATTTGTATACCAAAAACCGATCTGTACACTTTATCTTATTAGGCAAACTCTCACAAACAAGGCAACTTTCGTGTTTTTCTACTTTTTTTTTGAATTTCAAGGCATTATATAAAGTTTTATTAGGGGAGCTAACAAGATTTATCGGTAACTCATATTTTTTAATTAATTTGCGGACATCACGATCAGTTTTATCGTTAACAAATCCGAGTTTTAAATACGTACTGTTTTTACGTATTTCCTTGCATCTTTTACTATTTTTCTTATGTTTTCGTTTCATTGAAAATCCATTTTTACTTAATTTAGTTTCAAGTTTATTAAAAGCTACCTTGCAATCAGCTTCGTTGCTACATCTTCTCTTTACGTAGTTGATGCTATTATTTACGTAATTGTTTTTGATATGGTTAGGCACGTAACTATCGCTGCGCAGTGAAATACCCGAATGTATTTCTTTCTCAAACCATTTCTCAAACAAAGATGCATTGGACACTAGACTGACTGAAGCTCGTTACATTAAACAGTTGATTCCAAAAATCAATCGAAGAAAAGAGTTGACGATATTTTAAACATCTCTCAACCGATAGCAGTGTATATAAGCAGCCCACATGAGCGGCCAGATCAGTTGGTTTTAGCGAATTACCCCCTGAGGAAGAGCGAACGCTCGAAACGCGTAGGGGTTGTACATATCTTTTAATTAATTATTTTAATCTGGTCAATAAATTTCAAGGAGAGACGAAAGCTGTTTTTAAGCATCAACTCAAGTATGAAGAACCTCCTGTTGGCGACCATCCTGTAGACTTAGGTGTGTAGAGGGTGTCATTGAAGACCATTGTAGTAAAGGGCATACGGTCTCCAGGTCTTGTGCTGTTTTACTTGGATCTGTTGTGAGACCATCTTGATAATCGAAGTAGAGATAGTCTTTCATAATTTCTACTTTGAACAGTTCTTGATGTTTCTGCTTGTGAAATGATTGGATTGAACAGAGATTAGATCATGATTTACTATCACCATTTTTTTGTCATTTACATAAGATTAATGTAATTAATTGATTGCATAATTAATGTTTTGTTGCTAATTAAAGAAAATATCTCATACATAACATGGGATGCCTGTCAATAGTTTTTCTTGATTTTATTTGAAACTTCGAAGAGACCCAACAGGAAATGCAGACTATTAATATAATTCTTATATAAAATCGTGTTTCAGATTTAACCTGTCATCACAGGCTGCATCATAGGAAAAACAGCATGTAGCAATCAACTTAATTAAATCATCTTTGTAGCATATTGTCAGATTGCGTAATTACCATCTCAAAGGTTACTGCATTTCACCTGCTACAGTAGTAAGCAGCAATATCCTAAGTACCTTGAAGACAGTCGACTCTTCAATTTCCTACATTTCAAGATACAAAATGTTTCTTGATTCTTCTTAAGTAACACCAGTGCCTGAATGTACAGTTACATTTTCACCGGTTTTACAGTCACCATGTGCTTTGAAAGGTCATTTTTATTGCACCTGAGAAGGAATGCGAAGATACATGTCAAAGAAAGATGATGTCACTGTTGCAAGTGATGATAAGGATATAAGTGATATACGATGAAGACCGTTTTATAATACGTTGTGTATACTAATCAATCTATTACAATTGCAAATCAAAACAATCCTATCCTTCTGTTATCTGCATCTTAACCTTACAACAGACAGATTTGAACATCAGAATCAATTTGGTATCTTTTCGTGAGAGGGAAGCCCAAAACGATCGATGTCGTCGATTTCTCTTTATTGGCGAGGCCTTTCAGCCGCTACAGGCAGCCATCTTCAGGCGAATGTTCACAAGCTATGCACGGAATGAATAATACTCGAGGTGACAAGCAAAATCTATGCGTACGCAAATAACAGTCTCTCGTCAAAAGAACAATTAAGACATAATACTAATGAAGAAAAGTAAGTAGTAAAGAAAAAAGTCAAAAAAGGAAGAAAGTCAAAAGAAGTTTCAGTGGTCACTAATACTGTGCTTCACGCTGTTGAAAGACTGAACTTTTCGTGTCCAGAGTGCCTCCTTCACAATACGTTTTCGCCACTGCGACTCCTTCTCCAACACTTCCATGGACCCCACATCAATAAAATGGTCGCTCTCAAAAGAATGTCGAGCAACCTCCGAACGGTCAACGTCCACGGAGCGGATGGCCCGCCTGTGTTCCTTTCTTCGCTCATCCACTGTCCTTCCAGTCTCGCCAACGTAACTCAATGAGCAATTCTCCTCAGAACATGAAAGCTTGTATACCACCCCGAACTGCTTCGCAGGACTGGGTCTCTTTCTCATTAGCAAGCTTCCTAACGTCGTTGAAGGTCTCATCCTCACATTGACCCCAACTTCTTTGAGGATGTCTCGGACTTTCTCAGATAGACATGGCACATATGGAACTGATCCCTGAAACGTAATGTCGTCTCGGGAATCCGGTGCCGTCGACGTTGATTCTCCAGCTCGCCACCATCGCTGTACCTCAGACTCACTGAAACCATTGGCCTGCATACAACCAAGTACAGCCTGCTTCTCCGCTTGAACTTCATTGGATGAGCAAATTCTTGTAGCTCTGCTGGACAACAATCGCACCAAGCTCTTGAACACACTGGTTGGATGAGATGACTCACGGCTTTTGTAGCGTCCCGTGTGCGTAGGTTTTCGGTAAACTGAGAACGAAAACCTCGATTGACCACCCTCGACTAGGATGTCCAGGAAAGGAATTCTCCCTTCTTGCTCACGCTCAACTGTAAATTTGATGCTCGGTCTTAACCCAATGAGGAAGCTTACGAAGTTGTCAGTTTACGAAGCAGGCTGATAAAAGATAATAGGAAGCAGATAAAAGTTCAATTTTTGTGACTTTTAGTTTGAATGTACATTGCTTTCAGTAAAAATTTGGGCGAAATTAATTAACTGCAAGGTCAGTTTTAAAGGTCATTTTTTAAAGTACTTTTTGGAAAATTGATGGTTTTGAGCAGCATTGATTATTGTTAATATAATGTTTCTGTATCACATTTAGATGATGTTTATGCATGTGCAATTCAGTATTGTCAACACACACATTCATCTTATCTCCCAAATGAGTACATGTACGTACATTGTACATGTGAATGTCAAATGTGAAAATACGAAGTTTTGATGTGAATTTTTACATATGAAGCCAAAATAATAATGCAAAATACGCATCACTATTCAAATTTCATTCGGAATGCATGATAACCTTATCTTTATAGCGAATAAGTCATTAGAACCAGACATTTGTAAAGATACAAAAGTGCAATTATACATGAAAAGACATCATTCAAGTTTAAATTTCAAATTGCTATTTATAGTACTAGAATCAATTCAGAATATTATGCTTACAGCACCATATAGATGTAATTGAGTATAAGCTTGCATAAATACTTAAATTGCGATGAACAATTTTTGAAGAGTCAAAAATATACGTAGATTCATGAAAAACGAAAAAAATTGAATTCTTCTCACTTTCATGATGTTCTTCTCACCCCAAACGTTAGCAAGCAGCTGATGAATTTTTGTTGCTGAGTAGCCATTTTGAGACAGTGTTCGGATGAAGAAGTAGACATCACACTGCTGAAACTCCATGACTATCAGGAAAGAAAATTGGATGATTGATTAAAAGCATATCTTTTGTCTATGTTCGGAGATAGTCGGAAAGCACTCTAGAGAAATGACGATCGGGAATCAAAAATAAACTATGTTTATATCTATGATTCCAACATTAAAGCGTATGCAGTGCAGAGAATAATGCCATAGACATTGCCTTTGAATAAAACTTTCATGAACTTTTAAATGAATACAATCAAACACCATTAAATCTAAAAAATCAAAGGCTGTAGAAAAAACGCAGTTATTTTTGTCGAACCCTATATAATTGTAGATGCGATGCATACATGACAATGTAAATGCAAAATGTGAAAATATGAAGTTTTGATGTGAATTTTTAGATATGAAGCCAACAGAATAATGCAAAATACGTATCATCATTCAAAATATTGCATTCGGAATGTATGATAACCTCATCTTTATAGCGAATAAGTCATCAGAACCAGACATTTGTAAAGACAAAAAAGTGCAATTATACATGAAAAGACATCATTTAAGTTTAAATTTTAAATTGCTATTTATAGTACTAAAATCAGTGCAGAATATTATGCTTTCAGCACCATATATATATATATACTTGAGTATAAGTTTGCATGCATATATTAGTTGTTATGAACAATTTTTGAAGAGTCAAAAATATACGTAGATTCATGAAAAACGAAAAAAATTGAATTCTTCTCACTTTCATGATGTTCTTCTCACCCCAAACGTTAGCAAGCAGCTGATGAATTTTTGTTGCTGAGTAGCCATTTTGAGACAGTGTTCGGATGAAGAAGTAGACATCACACTGCTGAAACTCCATGACTATCAGGAAAGAAAATTGGATGATTGATTAAAAGCATATCTTATGTCTATGTTCGGAGATAGTCGGAAAGCACTCTAGAGACATGACGATCGGGAATCAAAAATAAACTATGTTTATATCTATGATTCCAACATTAAAGCGTATGCAGTGCAGAGAATAATGCCATAGACATTGCCTTTGAATAAAACTTTCATGAACTTTTAAATGAATACAATCAAACACCATTAAATCTAAAAAATCAAAGGCTGTAGAAAAAACGCAGTTATTTTTGTCGAACCCTATATAATTGTAGATGCGATGTATACATGTAAATGTATATGCAAAATGTGAAAATACGAAGTTTTGATGTGAATTTTTAGATATGAAACTCACAGAATATTGCAAATTACGTATCATCATTCAAAATATTGCATTCGGAATGTATGATAACCTTGTCCTTATAGCGAATAAGTCATCAGAACCAGACATTTGTAAAGACATTATTTAAGTTCAAATTTCAAATTGCTATTTATAGTACTAAAATCACTTCAGAATATTATGCTTACAGCACCATATAGATGTACTTGAGTATAAGTTTGCATGCATATATTAGTTGCTATGAACAATTTTTGAAGAGTCAAAAATATGCATAGATTCATGAAAAATTAAAAAAATTGAAAATACAATTTATAAATTTGAATTTTTGGTATGAAGGTCTTCTGATCATGCACAGAGCTGAAGTTGGTCATGTAATAAGAAGCGACAGCAAAGCTTTGTCCATGCTTACAGAACCATCAAAAAGAATTTTGATACAAGAGATAATTCGAAAAATATCTAGCAATGAAGTTATTCACTCTTTCAGGGCCTACCCTGCCACGCTATCACCCCAACAATATGATGCTTTGAAGGAAATTGATATCCGCTACAATACTGCATCAACACTTTGATAATGTTTTCTGAAACCAATTAAGAATCTTGGAAAATGTGATCATCTGAATTCAAAATTCAAAATCTCTATTCAACTGAAAAATGAATTCAAAATTCAATCCCAACAGACATCGGCTTGTTTCATCTGGATGCCACTGGATTCGCATCAAATCACAATATCCTATTAAATCTATTTCATTTTCCATCGGAATACTGACTCTATGATATTCTTGTTATCTGTTCCTAAAAATATATTTGAAGCATTTCTGAAATCAAAGCTTTGCTGTGACGTAGAACTTATTGTATATAGATGTTAATCTTGTTACTTGATGCTAATCCAGTGGCCGCGGCTGTATTCTGATCAATTATCATCTTCTGTATCAGCCAAAAATGAAGACTTCGCTCGAAAAAAATCGAAAAAGAAGTGCATATTCACTGATGCTGACTAATTGAGCTTTGAGTTGTATCTTGTCGCCTTTCATTAATAGATTGGCTAAAATGATACTGAATGTGGTGACGAATATCGAGCTCAAGCGCACCCTTGAAGACGGTTGAAAAATTGCCGTAATCCACAGTCAGTCTTTGAACAGCTGCAGCAAAATCTCAAGTTGAAACTCATATCACAGTTTTGACAAATTTCATCATTTTGACTGTAAACATATAGTCAGAAAACGTCATGGCGACATTTTTGATATTAATCATTTTCACACTTCAAAAATCCTTATTAATTTCTGTCCGAAGTAGTGCAATCTAATGAAATGTTGTCGCGGCATCGATTGAAATTATGTAATCCAGGCTTAAGAACTGAAAATTTCATTAAATGCTTGACTGTAGTTTGTTTGAAATCGAAAATTTGGTGCAAACAAAGGATTGTAAATTCACTGAATTTTCGATTGTCGCTCGTCCCAAAAATAAGCAAGTAAACAATGATGCCTACAAACGCGCTGAACCGCAGATTTGGTCGATTTTCAAGGTGAGAGTCCATTTACTTTTCGCTTTATCACTTTGGTAGTTATGTTTTATCCTTTCTCTTTCTTGACGTTCCGCTCTCGAGATTCTTTTTTTTCTAAACATGATCAATAAAGCTCATGAACTGTTCAATTCAGTCCTCTGTGAGGTCCAGGTTGACAATCCTCACTTTCTAATTATCATTCTTGGTTCAACATGGAGACTATCGAATAACATTTAAATGTGGATGTATTGATAGACAAACAGAATTAATGTTCAGCTACCCACGCAAAGCACTAAAATTGTTCCTGCAATGGTCGGCAGACAGGCGGGCAAAAGTTACTTCCGTCTCACAGAATTTCCTTAAACGCAATTCGTGACCAATTTCCTGCAAATGTTCATTGAACAGTGAATCGATAGAAAGTTGCTCTGTTTTTCATCAATTTTATTGCAATGGAAGATGGAGACGAAAACAACAATTGCAACAAAATGATGAAAACACATTTGATATCTCATACATTTTAATGGTTTTTCTTTTACTAATTAGGGTTTGTTCCGGACAGTTGATGCAACATCTCCATTATGATGTGAAACGTGAAATGGAAAATAGATGGAAATAGTTATCTTGACAAATGTTCTCTTCCTCACTGAATCAACATCGAAAGAATTACTGATTTTATGAGGAAGAATGACTCAAATACAATTTGAGTGGAATCAGGGTTTCAGAGCCGACAGAAAATCCCACGGCTCAGCTCCGGTTGAAGTTTTAGATGTTTGAATTCAGTTACATTGTGAGAAGAAGTGAGATTTGACAGTGTAGCTAAAACGAATGCAAGTGTGTCATCGTTGCAGAACTCCCAAAATCTCCTGGCCGTCATCTCCTCTCAATACATAACCTGCTGAGAATCATTTATCAGGTTTTTGAAGGAGATCACAGACTTCTTTCAGATTGTGTTTCTTCCGAAACGCTCTTTTGGCGAAAAGCAAGCGCATGAGATTTAATTTTCTCGCCTCAGATTTAATGCACATATAACACGCAATTGGTCCTTATTCTTCATTTAAAAATGCATGATTATTTGATGTGTGCCTCATTTTCAATAAAAGACTTCTTAAAAGTTGTTTTTGATAATTTAGAAGTAACCAAGTGTTTCAATTGATTGATGAATATTAGAGGCTTGAAAGCCAGGTGGTCAGATCACGTCATCAGACCGGTAGCATGAGTTCCTGCACTACGGAACGAGGCTGATAATTGGCCTTTCAGAGAATGCAGTACAACCTACCCATGGCTACTAAGAATATGCGCGTCTGCCGAGTTCTACCAGGTTCCTGTTCTTATCAGACAGGATCAAAAATGAACATGTAAATTCGAGTGGATATGGATTGAAGTTATTGAAAACCCTTTCACTGTGGCAGATGTGCATGACTGAAAACCTCTTTTTTATTCATATTGCCTCACTCAGAAATGAAACATTTGTTCTCGCCTTTTATTAGACTCCAAGAACGGTCTTGATGGGGACTTAGTCGCAGACTTGAATCATTCTCCTCCTAGAAAAGAGAAAAATTGCATCGCTGACTCAGTGATTCATGTCTCTTCCCACTAGACTTCCTTATCTTCTTATGATCTTGTTTGACTAGAAGAGGTACAGGGTCGACAGATGCGCAGTTTTGAGGTAGTCAGGAATTTACATCATTCTGTGAAAGTATCGTTGTCGGTCTCGTGTTACGGGCGCGACAATATGTCGAAGAGCATGGGTCGGAGCCGGAACCGAAGCCGTGGGAGTTGGACGTCAATGGTTAAAACAAACCGAGAGACAAGAAAAAAGAGGCACACCTTAAAGGACTTCAATCCAAGCAGTTCCAGTATTGTACTCACATTTGCTTACACTTGTGAACTTCTTCGACCATAAGGACTCTTTAATGAGGCGTTTGTGGTAAACCGACTCCCGATCTAGTGTCTTACAATGCTCCCAGTCAATTCAGTGACCGGTGTCGATAACATGCGAGGCAACTTCCGAGGATGTAGCGGCATTCCTCACATTACGTCTGTGCTCCTTCACACGCTCCTCCACCGTTCTCGAGCTCTCTCCTACACCTAGATTCATGTAAATCTGTTGATGATTATGACCCTTCAGTGTTCCAACATATCATCCATATGTTTCACCGTTGGTGCATTGATAAAATGCTCCGAATCAATGCAAACAAGACCAAAGTGCTATGTCTAAATCGTCGACCTGGCATTTTGATACCATGTAGCATTGACAATGTTGTTATTGAGCAAGTTGAATGTGTTAAGATTCTAGGGATGAACTTTACACCTGACCTTCAATGGGATTGTCACTTTTCTCATGTATATAAGAAGATGTGTCGTAGCATGTCGCTTGTAAAAAGACTTAAGACAAACTCCAACCACTCGCATATTATCTGGCAAGCTTATTTAGGTCTTGTGTTTTGCCATCTGTCATATTGTTGGCCAATCATGTGTGACATCAGTTGTAAATTTTTTAAGAAATTTGAACAGATTGACCATTTAGCAATGAGATGGGTTAATGTGAAGAATATTCCCTGTTTGAGAAGCAGATTTGATAAGTCATACAAAAAAACTTATTTATAACATCTCAAAATCCAAATCTGCGCATCCTCTGTGCCAATTTTTTATTGTTCGTGATAATTTGAATAATGTGAGGCGAAAGCGAATCCCTCTGCCTCTACAACACAGGTCCTCTTTGTATAATAAGTCTTTTATAAAATACTCTTGTTTATCGTGATTTCTTTTGTGCAAGATTTTTGTGTCACATACCGCTCTCGCATTGACCTCAATAAAGTGACTATTGTTATTATTAAAACACTTGGATGATCGCAAACACTTGATGATTTGTAATTTCAGAATGTCACCGAAATGCATTGTAATTTGGCATAACTTGCGTTTTTCAAAACCAAACATCTGGTTGCATCTGGTTACTATTTATAAATCGACAGTTATTGATTTATTTTCAGTTGCTCGTATTGTTAACTGTCCTGTTTAATTCATGAAGGTTCAACAACACTCTCGCGCACGTCACGACTGCTATTTGTCCCTCGAAAGTTATTGACTCAGTCGAAATGAATGCTTCTAATTTTATCTGTATTTACTTCGATATTCGATTGTATAATCTTTCTGATAACTCCGCTGTGGACTTTTAATCCTAAATGGATTATGTAAATATATTAAATTGTTTTTACGTAATTATCCTGTTATCAAACTCGTGGTCAATGTTGATGAATGTTCTCTTCATTGAATTGAGACATTTGGCGATCATTACACATGTCAAACAAGTCTGATTAATACTGATTGATTGCTGCATCTCTACTCCGCTGTCTTGGATCATCACTAATTAATGTGACGTTGGGGATTAAGACAAATGTTCTTCTAAATTCCTCACAGTGGATTGGCTGTTGTGATTGTCCATTGTTGGGAAAGCGAATTAGTTTATCAAGAGATTGTGTCATGAATATCCTTCAGTGTTTGTGGAATCTCGAGAATACTCCATGCCAGATCAAATTCATGACTATCATCTTTGCGTGTTCGGCGCTGGGGCGGTTGGGAAGTCATCGCTTATTCTTCGCTTTGTTCGAGGAGTTTACAAGGAATTATACACTCCGACCATAGAGGACACTTATCGGCAGGTCATCTATTGTAACAAGCAGGTCTGCACTTTGCTAATAACGGACACTACGGGAAGTTATCAGTTTCCAGCGATGCGGAGGCTGAGTGTGACCAAAGGGAGAGCCTTCATCTTGGTGTACTCTGTCACTGACAGAAAGAGCTTTGAACAGTTGGACAATCTCTACGACGAAATGAGTAACATCAAGGCCAAGGAAGGATTGAATACTCTTCCGGTCATCCTTGTGGGCAATAAGATGGATGACGCTGAACACCGCGAGGTGGAACAAAAAGAGGGGAAGGCTTTGGCCAAGCGATGGTGCTGTGGCTTCATGGAGACTTCTGCAAAGCAAAATTGGAATGTAAAAGAAACATTCCAACAACTTCTACAGATGGAACAGACTGCCAACTTGGCTTTGGTCACAGAAAAGCGGAAGCGGTTCAGTATTTATGGACACGGTAAATGCGATATCCTCTGACTCCTTTATTTATCCTTCTTGCTGCCTTTCATTGCAATTATTTAAACCGTGATCCTACATTAAGGCCTAGAGAGATATCCATGAAGGACTCCGATTTCATAGATATTTTCATGCATGTCTACTTTATCGGAGAACACAAATACCGATGAAGGCGTTTGTCTGATCACTCAAAGTCCTAAACCATGGATGAGATAGACTTCAAATTGAAACTCCTGAACACCTCGAGTTTTGTCTGCGACTTTCGCAAAAGATAAGTTCCACAAAAATAATTTTTACAAATCTGAGTTTCCATGTTGAGTTAAATCTTTACTAAAGTTGTCAAGATTGCTTCAAAGGTATAGAGAGCTCGCTGCAACGTCCATTGCCTTAGCAAGAAATCAATCTGATGATTCGTTTTAAAATTAGAGCGTTTAGACTACCGGATTTGCACCAGTTCCTCAACTGTGCTTTACCTTAAAGCTGACATGACCCTATATACTGAAAATAGCTATGGAATCAGACACCTGAAAGTCCATGCTGTGTGGAGCGAGACACTCTATTTTGTTCTTCACCAATTGTGCTTCCGTAGACAAAAGACCATCATTTCCGGAAACTGAAAATAGCATAACCTTTCATTTAGAAGAATCCGAGCTTTTACGAAAAATATTTCAGACATTTCTCCTCATATTCCAATTTATTGTAAATATTTATAATTTTACCTTCTTTAATAAATGCTGTCAGAAAACAGTCTCTTGCTAGGCGTCATTTTTCCTTAGTCTTGATGATAAAGTTTATTTTAAAAAGCACTTTAGAATCCAAATTTTGATATCATCGCAAAATTACTTCACGACAGAAATGTTGTAAATATCCAAAATGTTATGAGACCCCCAATGAGACGACTTTTAGAAGAAACTTTAGTGATGGTAATGAAGCATTGCAAGAGACATGAGTTTCTTACAGATAGGTTGGCATCGATTAAAGATTCCAATCCTCAATGTAGACCTCCTATCTGTAAGCATGAACTTTCACGACTTTCTTTTGATGGCCTCGGCGAATGACTGATCACATCCGCAAGTTTCTCGTCTTTAAATAATAATTATTACGTTTCTTTTACACATTTTGTAACTACACATTACAACTTTGATGATTTCATCGGTTGGAATTATTAAAGAAGATCCGCATTTCTAATTCCGAGTGATTGCAATCTTTATCTCACAACGAGTTGGCAGACGACACATTTTTCATGAAGTTTCATGGACTTATGATATGGAAACTTCAGATCACAGTTCAGATTCCTTGTCAATTTTGCTTGTGAAAGTTAATTTACAAGAGCTATGGACAAATCAAGGCATTGACTATGTACATGATCCATTGCGTTATGACCGCATGAAACTGCTGATCTTTCATTTTGTTACAAGGACTTTGTGTAACAAATTATTGTGACATTTTGTTGATTGTGAAAAACTATCGTCAATATTAAATGATGTAAAGGTTTTTAATGACCCAGTCAAAGACGGAACGTTTTTGATGATTCCCCGATTGTGTAAAAATTATTTCTGTTTCGAAAATTTCGACATCTTTCGTGTTTCGCCAACATTTCGACTTCTTCTTTCTATTTTGTCTACAAAGGTGATAAGTCATCATTTTTATTCCCTTGTCCATATTTATCCATTTTTGTATGAATTTCTATTTCTGTCTTGGAAAGCTGACATTGTATCATAAAAGTGTGAATAATCCGATGCTTTCTTCCATAGATTGTGCTGTAAAATATGTACAAATCAATGATCAAAGATTTCTCTGAATTATGTAAGAAGTTGTTATTTACATTTCAGCAAAATGTCGTTTTATATCTGTAATCTTGGCGTCAGGCACAGGATCGATGGTTATCTCAGCAGTTAGGACTGTTGACATGCAGATTTGAGTTGGAATAGGCCCAAGCAGGGTCTGCGATTTAACCCTATCAGGAGCGGGCGATTTTTAGCGTCGTAGGACCGGGGAGGGGCACGCCCCCTCAAATTTTCCATCTTCTGATAGAGAAAACAATATTAAAACAGGGATACTATATATTTCGAGTATGATTCGATGACCTTCATACCAAAAACTTTAATTTAAAATTAATTTTTTCAATTTTTTTTCATTTTTCATGAATCTACATGTAGGTTCATTTTTGACTCTTCAAAAAATTGTTCATTACCACCAAAGTCGTTCTGCAAACTTTTGCTCAAGCATATAGTGTTACAGGTAAAATATTCTACGTTGATTTTAGTGCTATAAATGGCAATTTGAAATTTGAACGTAAATAATGTCTTTTCATGTATTATTGCATTTTTCTATCTTTACAAATGTCTCGTTCTAATCACTTATTCTCTATAAAGACAAGGTTATGATACAAGCTTACATGCAGTTATTTTGGTGTAGCTCAAAAATATCCGACAACTCAATTTCCGGAGCAGTATCTGCCTGTACATGTAGGCCTTATATATATATATATATATATATATATATATATATATATACATGAGATCAAATGATAGAAAAAATCAAAATGGTAAATAATATAAAACAAAAAAGCACTCAAAGAAAAGTCAGAAGTACCAAAATTCACTACCGGTTTCGTTTTGATTCAAGAAGGCTAGTCATGGAAATGAAAATAATTTATTCAAACTCAAATATATATAAAATGAAACATAGAAAGTATTCTATATTTAACTGAGGTCTTAGTAAAGAAATGAAATCAGTCTCCTTCTTCTCACGATCTATGCGACTGGAATGTACATTCATTTGGTAAATGGGAGCTGCTTCAAACTTCGAAGTGAGATGTCTAGCACAACGAGTGCTTGCTCATATTGAGAATCCTATACTCTTCATGGTCAATCTGCTGCCGATGGAGAGTCAGACGGTTGCGAAAAATATCTTCCGTTTGACCTAAATAGAAATCTCTACACGCATTGTACCTTATTGCATTGTAAGACCTTACAAACAACCGCCTTCTCTGCTTAGAATCCTTAGTAACAACAATAGGAAGACCATTGAAGGTATTTCTCCTTGTGGGGAACCGAGGTGCAAATGTTGTCCCACTTTGATATTGGGAAGAACAATACAGTTTAAGGTTGGTAATAGTAATCGCACCCGGTTGTTTACTATAAATAGGAATCTCACTTGCACATCTAAAAATGTTATCTATGCAATAAGGTGCAATGACAAAATTATTCACTTGACCAGTTAAGACAATGGGCTTAGGAAACAGTGTGGTTTGCCTAATTAAATGAAGCAATTAGTGATTGGAAGTTTGTTGCATCATAGCTGATCATTTCATATCGGCACTCGTCTGTCCTCCTGTCATCATTGACGGAGTTGCTAAAAATCTTGTCGATTCACTTATTGGACGCCAGTCAGGCCACTGTCAGTGCAGTGGCGTGAAGAGATAGCTATTGTTTGTAAACAGGTGGAGAGACAAGTCTTCGTGTGCAGATCAAGGACTCGAAAGTTTCTGATCTCCACCGAGGGAAATGATGACTCATCAAATGACTGAGTGAGGGAGTAATACAAATTTGAAGTTTGTCAGTGAACGGATAGCCGGTCTTGATAAAACCTATATATTCTTGGAGTTGATAACATTTGCATTCTTTCAAACCAAACTCGAAAACACCAGCTTTAATACATTAAAGGTTATTAAGTTGTGTGCATTTGACCTCTGAAAGCATTGTTAACGCGACAGAAGTCGCAGAATCAAGTAAAAGTGTTAATTAACTAAAACTGTACTACATGGTGTCGAAATTCGAAGAACATTATATCATCTGAAAGGTTAACAAGAGCCTCATTCAATGGTGACAATCTTAATTTTCTGCATTCCGCAATTCTGTCTGTAAGCATCAGTGAATGAATTGACCAAAAATCCACACTTTTAAGTCTGCTGACCACAGCTGACAAGACACAACCTAGATGCTCTGCCAATTTAAAGTATCAAACACAACCTTTCACATGATATTATGTTTTTTAAAATGAGCATCTTCATCATTGAAAAATTCGCGTCAGATATTTTTTTAGTACCAATGTTTTGGTAAAACTTATTGGCACTGTATCGATTAGTACATGCAACAAATCGTAAAATCTTTGCATCATGATGAAGCTGAATGATGATAGCTCACACACCATCTGTGAATTTTCATTAAAAAATGTGTCCTTATCATGTTGAAATCTTGAATCAAAGAAAACGCTTGATTTTCTTTCGTAAGTGATCACTTCAGCCAGCAAATTGTATGCCAAGATAATCTATGGAACATAAGGTTTCATCTGGTACCTCGTTTATTAAAATTGAACCAGGACTTCAAAACGAAAGCTACATTTGAAATCGGATCAACTTTTTTGTGCATATATTTATGAAATGGTCTGTACTCGTTTGGGAGATAAGATGAATGTGTATGTTGACAATCTTGAATTGCACATGCATAAATGTCATGTACATATGATATGGAAATATTATCAATAGTCAATGCTGCTCTAAATGAAAACCATGAGTTATCCAAAAATTACTTTAAAAGTGACCTTTCAAGGTAATTGATAGGGTTATGCAGACCAGGGCTTGCAGACCATTCGCTAAAACTGCATGCAATAAGAGCAATGTCTTTTTAAAAACTTGCGAGAATCTTTGAAGAATTGGGACTTATTATTTAGGGACAGTCTATCTATTGACGAATTTATCGCAAATCAAGGCGTCTACAGTGACTAAGCCTAATTATTTCGGAAACTATGACTTGGATGGTAGCTAGCTACAGCACGACGATAGAATCGAACAATCGAGACAGGTCATGACAAGGAATGTGACATTGGTTGAATGTTTTCAACTTTTCTTCTCCCACTCTAACTCCGCAAGGCATCAGTGGGCCAGACACAATGTATATGTATTTCGCACTCTGGTGAAGCATTGGTACAAATGAAATTGCAAGCATGCTCATTCGTCCACGAATCCATCTAAGTACGTTATATCTCGTGAGGTCTGAGCAAATGTGACGTCCTACAGAATGTCTTATGAATCCAGCGAGATAAAGCGAGAGTAAGAGAAACTCTAGAAGAGTAAGTAATTCTAGAAAGAGTATTTAGAGAAGATACAATCAATGTCGCTCTCACTGCACTGCCACAGGGGTCCCAAATCCACGGAGCCATTCAATTTAAACAACGCAAAACTCTATGAAGACAAAAAGTTTACAAAAAGCAAATTTAGCAAGCTATTGTAGCCTACAATACACGGGTTTCCAGTCAGTTCTCAAGAGTATGGATGGTTTTGGTGATCCAAGCAGAGTTGGGATCTGCAAAAAGAGCTCTTGGGTCTGCAATCTCTGCCTTTTTCAGTCGTTGATATTCATGCAGCCGTTTGAATGAGGAGATGGAGTCAGCCATTTCAAACAATGAGCAGATGGAGCAAGAGACTGCATACATTCTAAACAGCACGATACCAAAGCTACATGTACTTACGAATGGCACTATTGTTCTTGCTGATACACAACGAAAGCGATTGGCTTTCCTATTGGTTTATCTTAACCCTCAGAGACCTGAGGGGGTCCAGTGGACCCCGGAGCCACATTTTTCTATTTCATTTTTTACGCTGACGATATATCAACCACTCAAGCCCATACAAAATCATCATTTCTGACAGTGAATCTGCAAGTGTTATTTCATTTCAATTGAATCAGTAGAAGTAGGCCAGATGGGCCAAGGGGGTCCACTGGACCCCACCCCTCAGGTCTCAGAGGGTGTGAAAAAGCTCAGGTCTCTGAGGGTTAAACATCCAACAGGAAAGCCAATCGCTTTCTTAGTGTATGGACACGAACAATAGCGTTTTCGTACATTTTGTTATTCTTCGGTATTCTTCGTACATCGGTTTCGTAGTCAAAATCAACCAGCTTTCGTTCTCTACAGTTTACAGTGTAGAAGAAAAACTCCTTGTGTGTGCATGTAAACCCTGGCAGCACCGGGCGATTTTCAGCCTCGCAGGACCGGGTGGGCACCTTCCCCCTCAAATGTCCCATGTTCCGATAGATAAAGCTTGTTCAGTGCAGGGTTATACAATATTTCGAGTTTCCTCTTTCAAATGGTAGTGCCTGTTTTGCATGATTCGAAGACCTTCATACCAAAAATTCAAATTCATAGTTTGTATTTTCAATTTTTTTCATTTTATATGAATCTACGTATATGTTTGACTCTTCAAAAATTGTCCATTACAACTGAAGTATTTCTGCAAGCTTTTACTCAAGTAAATCTATATGATATTATGAGTGTAATATTCTGCGTTAATTTTAGTTCTATAAATAGCAATTTGAAAATTGAACTTAAATAATATCTTTTCATGTTTTATTGCATTTTTCTATCTTTACAAATGTCTTGTTGTAATGACTTATAATGACAAGGTTATGATACATTCCGAATGCAATCTTTTGAATGGTGATATCTATTTTGTATTATTCTGTGGGCTTCATATCTACAACTCAGGGATGCGGAGTCGGAGTCGGAGTCGGAGTCGGAGTCGGAGTCCTATCAAATGATGTGCTTGCGCATGCATAAATATCATGTAAAATTTCCTGAGCGATGTCTTTAATTTCTGCCGCTAAGTTCGCCAACTCCAAAAGAATAAGCATGCTTGGCATGCAGCAACTTTTTCCTATCGAATATTTCAGCTGCGAGCTGGTTCTGTATATATTGACAGTGGCAATGGCTTGTAGAGCTAATTGCGATAATCGGTGCTCTATCGAATCTCAGTAATTGATGAAAATATTCGCCAATGTATTCTTCCAATATATCTTCATACAATTTCTCCATGCATGAAATCCTCCTGTAAATCAAATACATATGCATCACAAGACAACTCAAAGACAAGGTAAAAGTCACAAAGGACGGTTAGAGATGAACACTAGCCAGCCAAATACTGGCCGCTTCAGAGTGAAGTTCTGCGAGGCCGCCACAAAAAGCTGTGATAGGGCAGTCCTCTGCAATGTGATGAATTGTCTGAGTCTGACCACAGTCGCAGAGCGGGGATAAACGAGCACCCTGGGACATGGCCAAGCGTTTGTCCTCAGTCGGTTGAGAGGAGTCCGAACAGAATTGTTGTTAACAAGAGGCCTTTCATTGTGTAATGAAAGAACGTAAACAAGTACGTGAATGTCCACTCCTTTATTTTAGCAGGTTTGTTGGTGAAAACGATGTTTACACGTCCTGACGTTTCGAGCGTTCGCCCGTCATCTGGGGAGTTAGCGATAAAATGAGCCAACACTAGGTGACATGCCACGTTCAATTATGCGTTATTCACGCGTAAACTACGCGTAATTACACATGACCCTGAACATCCGTGGCTATGCGTGACATTGCTGCAACATATGTCGGCAGTCCTGCTATATAGACTTTGCGTCTCATGTGTCTGCATGTATCAGAGGCTAAACAATGTGATAGGACCTCAATTTCATGCTCAGGGAAGACAGAACATGCCTAGCGGTTCATCCGTGGTTCAAGCGCCAACGCAGGAAAACCGTGGACGACGCGCAAACTGTAAACACTCGCCCGCGCGTATTCATAAACATTTCCTATGTTTTAACAGCATCAGATCAAGTGATTTCTGACTCTTAGTGCAGCGCGTATGTACGCGCGTAGAAGAATGGAATGTCCTTAACCACGGATGTTTGGGGTTTACGCGTGCCATGTCACCTGGTGAAACGATGCCCGCTTTTATATGAATATCAAGGGACAAGATTCAGTGTTCAGAACATCGTCATTTCTAACATGCGATTGATGCTAGGAGAGAGATGTCTAATAAGCTTGACTTGTGAACTTGTCTACCGCTCCGCTTACCGCTCGCAACGTCGTGACTTGTATATATCATTTTTAGTAGCAAACCTGCTGAAATAAAGGAGTGGACATTCACGTGCTGGTTTACGTTTTTCATTACACAATGAGAAGAGCCCACTTGGCCCGGGGGAGGTCAAAGCCTGGGATTTCAGCTGTTGGATAGTCAATCAGTGAATTGTTTTGGACCTCACACTTCTGCCACTCCTCACGCCAGGCTTGAGCGGGATTGAATCAAATAATAACCAGTGATGAGAGTGCTGTCTGGCTGTCGAGCACATGATTTCCTTATTCTCGTAATAATTGGAATGCTAAACTCCTTATCTCAGGAAGCATCTCAGTTTCAAATGAGCGTCAGTTGTGAAGATTTCTCACCGTCTTTTTCAAGTTCACCTTCCGAGCAGTTTGGAATCACCTGCGACATAATGATGCAATGAAGTTGCCTGAATTGTGAAATTATCGACATTATCCACAACATTACTTGAAATCAGCAGCCAATTTTTCCATAATGGTAGGAATTTATCATCGAATAAGTAGAGAGATTGCATTTTCAGAATGATAAATTAATCACATGCACATTGTGAGTTGAAAAGTTATCGAGCAGCCCAATCTAAAATTTAACATGATACTTCGAAACTAGCAGTTGGGTTTGGGCCAAAATGCTCAGTCCCTGTTGAGATGAGTCACAAGACATTGCTATTAATAGTTTTGAAAGCATATATGTAGTAGGCGAGTAAGTGTAACATTGCTAACATTGCATGATTGCTAAGAATGGATTATGATATAAATAACCAGAGCACTTTCGGATCTAAATTATCTACGAACTGTCCGTGACATCTGCTCCGTGCCACTTTGTGGATGTACTAGCAAAATGATGGTCAACGCATCACACGCGTATCAGCGGTGACACACCGCGAGGTCTTGGATGATGGTGAGCGCATCACACGCGTATCGTCTTGGATGATGGTGGAGGCATCACACGCGTATCAGCGTTGACACACCGCGAGATCTTGGATGATGGTAAGCGCATCACACGCGTATCAGCGGTGACACACCGCGAGGTCTTGGATGATGGTGAGCGCATCACACGCGTATCGTCTTGGATGATGGTGGAGGCATCACACGCGTATCAGCGTTGACACACCGCGAGATCTTGGATGATGGTAAGCGCATCACACGCGTATCAGCGGTGACACACCACGAGGTCTTGGATGATGGTGAGCGCATCACACGCGTATCAGCGGTGACACACCGCGAGGTCTTGGATGATGGTCAACGCATCACACGCGTATCAGCGGTGACACACCGCGAGGTCTTGGATGACATGGAACATGAATTATGCAATGTAAACGTCAGAACTGTCGATTTTAAAAGCAGAACACTTTCTTAATGAGATTTCCGCTTTGTAGTCTTATTATGAGATGGTTTCGTCCAGATTTTTTCAGTTTATAAAAGTGATGAATAAATGACGGAAAACAATTCACAGAGTTGAAATTGATGAAATTGTGTCGTTGGTTTCGGAAGATCTAGAAATCATCTTAATTGACATCCATTTAAACCCTAGCTGGAAAGAATTCGTCAACGAGACCACTAAGTAGGTACAAACAGACAAAAATCATTCTTCTGGACGACTTAGTCTTGAGAGGGTCATTGGAGAATAGCGGCAAGGCGGCCAAATCAACTTCTTGTGACATCGGGAAGCAATGATGTCAGTTAGATAATCGTTTTTCAGAAATATCAAATCTCCCATGTCACAATAACACGACCTTGAAATGTTCAATCATAAGAAAAAGGCGATTCCAAATATTTAGACAAAAATGAAAACGCAGAGATGCGTAAGGCGGATTCCCATTAAGTCAGCCGTCATTGCAACAGCTGAGACAATGCCACAAGTTACTTGACAAGAATAATGAAATTAGACCTTCAATCTGTTATCATAGGGCGTTTCCATAAATCCTGGGCGTAGCTGCTACGGCAAACACCATACAATTAATGCATGTATAGCAAGATCGCTAAATAGATGCAGATATCGACATCTCTGTAGTCTGTTTATATAATCGCCAAGGCATTTGAGGAAATTTGGAGATTAAATATCAATGTCTTCACCATAGAGTAGGGATATATAGGTAGAGTGTCGACTCAAGAAACAATCTGTATACAGTGAAAAGTTTTATATCAAAAGATTCAGTTTTTTGTGGAGATTACATTCGTCCAAAAAATTTTTTGAGCACTTTTGAAAATAGTCAAAATTTGCCAATTTATATACTACCGAGATGACGCCCTTATATAAGTAGTATGAAACAAGTTGGATATCAAAAGGAATGAATATTTGCTAATAAGCATCCTAACTAGACGGAGATCAAGCTGTTTATCAAGGGAATTTCATGGATTGTATTATAATGAAAGTCTTCATGAAAAAGTCGCGATATTATTCATGCCTTCTTGGCTGAAATTTCAAGTTTTTAATTAAATTTTCACCGGCATGATTTTATGATTCACTAAATTTATGTTTCATTTCTTGGATCTGAATAGTGATGTGGACCCATTGACATCTTTCAAAGTTAATTGAAATCATCTTTGATTATGTGATTTTGCTGTGCCACTGGCAGGTTGCCTGTGATATGATCACGCATTAGAAAATACTCTTGAGATTGAGCATGAAAGTAATAGGAACCCATCGAACTGCTAATTTAACAAACATTAAATCTCCAAGGCTGTCATGAGAATATGTGAAATACCATCATTCCTTCTGCATTACAATCATGATCACTCAATTCCGTTGTAATTTCTGCAAAACTGCATATATGTGCATATCTCACATTTGGTGACAATACCACCTGTATATTCCTTGAGTTCATTTAATAAAATCAAAAGTGCATACACATTGGGTATTTAATTAATGCGGAGTTACCACTCTACCTAGTATACTTACTCTATGTTTTTCACGATATCCAGCGCATGAGCATTTACTAATTCTGCCTCATTGTGGATCTCCAGCCCTCTTGCTTTCTTTAGGAGGATTATAATAGCTCTGACTATATCGGATTCCCTTCATTCTAGCACAGTTTTCCTATAATTATATGAAGATTGTTATCGAAAGCATTTAATTTGCGAACTTTCCAATGTTGCTGGTTATTTAATAGAAGATTTCTCAAAGATTTTGGTCGACAAATTTTGAAATTTTGAAGCAAGCATCTTTTGAACAACAAGTATGCGATCGCAGATATGAAATACGACTGCAGGGGACTTGAAGTTTTAGGTGATGAAAGAAAGCATTAATGATTGCCATGCAGCTAAGATCTTTAACTGTTCTCGTATTTCAAATTGAGCACCCAACCTTAGCCGCTAAACCATCGCAGAACTTCCAGATAGTTGTTTAATGCGCATCTTTGCTCTCTCTATTCTTTGGTTCAACTTGAAATGACAACATTGAGCAAAGGCAGTTGTGACAAACATTTTAATGCTATGCAACTTCTGTAAACCATTGCAAAATGTGCAGAGTTGGAAGCGGGTCGGGCCGAGCCTGGGCCGCAGATTACAGAATTGTTGCACGTCAGTCCGTGGCCCTGAGATTAATGAGCCACTCTTCAGGAGTAGGCCCGTGTCCAACTCTGACTTGTAAGAAAGATTTCGTTATGTGCTCAAAGGAATTATAGTCAAGCGGAATGAAATTCTGGTAAGTTTTTGCAATAATAAGATTAAGCATGCAATGCGACAAGTTTGAGTAGGATAGTAATACATACAAATTGAGAGTGCAAATAAATAATTAATTCATTAAAATAGTAATTATTTCTACAAGCAATAGTGCGAATTATGGTATAAATGAATGATCTCATTCTGCTTCAAGTTCAACAGCAAATAAGATTTAGCATGATTTATTTGACAGAACTAGATCTACATGCGACAAATTTTCCATTGAACAAGTTTCCATGAAGGAATATAAAAATTAACGACAAAATGACATAAAAATCATTTGGTTTTTCATCCTTACTCATAATGAATTCATGAATCTGAAATAAATTCTCCTCTTATAGAATTATTTTTCTACACAAAGGAAGTCATGTTTATCAACAACAAAAGTCAGAACAGAAAAATGTCAAATATTTCAAGAAGTTTTCAATTGCGTGTTTGGAATCAATGGAATAGTCAGTCACTTGGCTATAATTTGTTTAAACAAAAGGAATTCGGAGACACATACAAGAAAATATTTCAAATTTGTTTGAATAAACCATTTTCCATCTCACTCATCAGAAATTTGATAGGTGGATAATAATACGTTGCAGAATTGTCAATACAAGTGACATTTCAAGCAGTCAAATATTTGCATTCATATATGCCTCTGGAGTGGGTGTGGAATTCACAGCAATTTTTGTGTCAAATCATACATAGCTTCAATATTTTGCTGTTTCCTCTGGCCCATGACTTGTAAGTCAGAATACAAAGCTTGTAGTGCCAGTAGTTTGCATGCTATGTCAGGTTCTATAGCCTGCTATAGTTGCACGAAAATTGACAGGGTAATAATAAGGGCCCATCGCATTATGTACAATGATATTTGTTCATGTGCGGTCATGCCGGACTTTCAGCAGCGTCATTTTGCGCTTCTTCCCTAAAAAAAGCCCACAGCACCTTTCCACTCATTTCTTTCTCTCCGCTAGCCACATTCTGGTTGGCGGATGCCATTTTGTCTAGCGGTTAGGAGTTCTCATTCATTTTTATCGTGTGCTTATCGTCTTTTAACTCAAGATTGTAACTTCTATCAATATCTAAAGAGAATGACAGCTATTAAGTCAATACAAGACACCAGCACCCTTGATTCCCCGACCGCACTCGCCCGACATAGGAATCGAACAGAAGTCCCCGGTGGAGGCGAGCTCGCACCTTCTTCACTAGGCCACGCAGACGGTTCAAAGGGAATTATTCAGTGTAACTTCTATGATCTTCGATTGAGGACTTATGTCATAGTCGCTCGTCAATACCTCAGTTGGTAGAGCGTTTGCACCGAATGCCAGAGGTTGGTGGTTCAAATCCACCAAACCGCGCAGTTATTCTCCGTCTGTTAAATAACTGCTACAAGTTCTTGTGTGCTAGCGTCAATTTGATATTGAGATTTAGACGCTCATTATTAAATATTATCGATACTTATGAGAGCTTAAAAGTCATGTTTTGGAAGTATTAATGCTAGAAAATTGATTATTTGCTTTTATTGTCTTTATTTCTTTCAATTCCAGGATATTTACATCGCCTCTTTTTATTTGATCTCCAACCTATGTAATTTTTGGTAATCAGTCTCTCATTTTGATCGTTCATTATGTCATTACCAAATTGATGTGATGATGAATCCCAATGCATTTCTTATTTCTTCGATGTTTATTTTGTTTTGACGTACAAGAATTAAAGTGCATCACACAACGAAACTCGAAGTTTCTTCAATGTTTTGACTGAGGAAACATGAGCTGATAGAGTAGTCGCTGAATCGAAAAGTATTGTTGCTCGCCGACTGTTTTCTGTGATTTCCCAACGATCAAATTTGCATACCCGAACTCCCAATTACAGCGGAACGGAATAAAACGGAATGGCTGATGCTTTTCCTCTGCTGTCAGATTCTTGATTTGATAAAGGGATAGAGCCCCATAATCTTAGTCGTGTCGGGCTCTCGAGCACATAGATATCCTTCAGAGGGGGCGATAGTGGTCCCCCCTAGACTCCCGGAAAAATCGCTCCAAATTACATGACATTCACAGAGCGAGACATTAAGCAGGTCGACATTGGCGGTATTGCGCTCACTGATCTCATCTATCAATAGCAACTTCTGAATTCTCAATTCTTATGATGCATAGAATGCATGAAAGGTCCACTCAGTAGGGGCAAGAGCAACAATCTCTCCCGAAGAATTCACACCAAAATATCAAGGAATTAAGAAAACCAGGTGAATGGTGCTCGGTCAGAGTTAATTGTAAAATTATTTGATATCTTGGAAGGGGTGGTGGTTCTTGCCCTTCCTCACTACCACCAGTGCATCAACGTAAAGCGCAAGCACGCAATACATGCTATTCTATTGATGCTACATGCAATCTATTCATTTAATTGCCAGTGAGAAAAACGATGAGACTGCAACAGCCACGAATTCCAAAATTGAAAGGAAAAAACATCATAAATACTTTGAAAACATGTAATAATATTCTTTCTACGACCTGTTCCTGGCATCGTCAATATAATTACTGTGACACTGAAATTCTACATGCACATGTGGTAATCAAAGTAAGAAGCCGACTGGTATAATTCTTTATACATGGGGGAACGGGCAACGACATTCGTCTTCCATAGGTTGAGCATTGCCGTCCGAAGAGGGAATGCCATGTCCATCCTTCGCACGTTGCCGAAGAGTGCGGAGTTGAACGAAATTTTAACTGATGAGCTTTTTACTTCTTTTTTGTTTCTCTTAAGTGTTTTACTGGAATTCTAATACTTTGCCGAAAAGGTGTATCCTTAAGACTTTTATTATGTACTCTTAACCTTAAAAAAGACTTTTAATTAGGACCAAAAGTTACAGTCGCGAAGAGTGAATTGTGATGCAAAACAGCTTAAGAACTAGAAGTGCATAGAAAGATAAAAAATTAACATTCTAAAGCTAGAGCCACATTTAAATGCCTATCTATGTTACTATTCCATGTAATCCACAGTCCTTCGCAACTATGTGATGAACTCATTCCAATACTTTATCTTCTTTTCCTCGATGCATTCTAATTAGCTAAAGAACTGGCGATTAATTAAATGTTTAATGCACTGTACACATCATTGTTCATGAAAAAAACCACAGATATTTTACTTCACAAATAGATAGCCCTCGTCATAATTGTAATAGCTTCGAAAATCTATGACTGGGACTTTCTACATGTGATAAGTAAAATATCAGTGCTTTATCATGTACGCAATGAACGAAGAAAAAGCCTATGTTTCAATTTAAAGTCCCAAAAACGGTACATTAAGCGATAATGTACTCGGTATGGAATTGTACCATAGATGGGCATTTCAGTGTATATATATCACTAACATGAGGCTCTAGATAATGAGAAAGTTCAAATCAATAGATTTAATGTACACGAGTCTCCGAAGGACTCGCTTTTAAATGTCGAATGTGCAGAAATGATGAGTACTCTTGCATGTATTGTTCTAGGCCAATCAGCGATTTTAACTTAGATATCACGCTCTTATTTAGTCTTATCATTATTATCGTATTAGTCTGCCTTTCAGAACCAAGTATTATACTCACATAGACATTGCACATATATGCTGTATCACAGATATCAGTCCTTACACTTAGAAAGTCCTCGTTCATAGACTTAATGTGTGAGTCTCTTTCGGATTTTCTATACAACGTGTGAAGCCTGATATCAGTGATATATCATATACTCATCATGCATCATGTCGGTATTTTTTCGTTTAATAGTCTGCCTTTCAGAACCAAGCATTATACTCACATAGACATTGCAGGACATGTTGTCGCATGACATGCTGATATGCTATCTCGCTACAATATGAACGCTGTTAGCGTTCTGTCAATATCACTTAGAGATGACTTCTGCCTTCACTCGCATTCCTTTTGAACCGTCAGCGTGGCCTAGTGAAGAAGGTGCGAGCTCGTCTCCACTGCGGACTTCGGTTCGATTCCTAGGGTCAGGCGAGTGCGGTCCGGGAATCAAGGGTGTTGGTGTCTTGTATTGACTTAATAGCTGTCATTCTCTTTCGATATTTGATGACCTAGTACTTTCGCGTGTATTGTTCTAAGTCAATCAACAACTTAGATATCATGCACGCTCTTATTTAAATGCCTATGGTTGAAATACTAGCAGGGAGCATTTGCAAGGAGATTTGGGAGATCGAGAACCGTTGAAATATTCGTTGGATATCAAGCCCAGGCGACCAATATGATATAAGTTGACTGTTCAGTTCCTCCTTTTCCTTTCCTGCTCAGTTCCGTTCATCTTCTTTAGTATTGTTAGCTCTACATTTTGCGCTGAATCTTCATTTTTATTGCAATGATAAAGCAAAACTTTCTCTGTCTTTTGATAATTGTCGAATCGGCGCTTCAATCTCTCACGCGTGATGTTTCCCCAATGAACCACAACTTTGAAGGCTGAGATCGCACATGATGTTCGAAGACGCACATGTTATATTGATGTCATAACAAAGACCACCGTGTGCGTATCCGACAATGAAATCTATTTCCTTCAACATTTTTACAAGACTCAAGCCTGGATTATACCTCGTCCGTTTTTTGTACGGATACATCTCCGGGAATAATTTAACTAGATGCGAACTTGTATTAGGGAGATTTTGATCGAAAACGCAGACGTTTCCGTGTTTTTCATCAGCAGACATGAAGCGCAGCCTCGAAGATCAAGATACGCAGACATGAGTTTGATTGAATGTGTCCGTATTTCAGTCAACTGAAGTTTGATTGTGAACCAATGAGATTGAAGCTGAAGTGATGACATCACGTGACTTCTGCAGCGGAAGACTAGCTGACTATGCTTCGAACATCCGCTTCATATGAATAATTAAATAAACTAGCAACATGCATATTCGTAGTTCAGAGTCGCCGTATCCTGCAGGAATTGTGAGGTTTCCGTAAAGTGGATGTGTCTGCGTTTTCAGGAGCAATCTCCGTTCTCAATACAGAGGAAGCATAAACCAGCCCTTATCCGTTACTGCACAAATGTCGTGGAAGCCGCTCATGAAAATGCAACAGTATTTGAGATCATCTAACCTGCGGGATTATTCAACTCAAAATCCTCAAACAAACGACGGAATAATATCATCTTGTGACAATACACGCTGTAAGACATGTGAAATGCTCTCTCCTAATCCCAGTATTACATCTACACTTTAAATCGCTCGATACAAATCATATAGGAATGATGCACACCAAAATATTTTTTGGCATACTTCTGCATAAATTTGCTCTTCGTATGATTTAAGGCCTTATGTCAATAAAGATCGCTTTGAGGTTTCATGGCACTTACTACTGTTTCGTAAGTAGTAAGATAATGACATTTAATAGTCAAACTTACAATACTGAATTCATTTTTAATACACGTAAGTCTACGGCATTTCTTAAATAATCAATAAGTATTTGACCATCAACAATCATGCATTATGTAATTTTAGAATTAAGCATATTATCAATCCGAAATAAAAACACATTATAATTCATGAATGCAAATACAGTTATGTTTGAGATATGTATGTCAACAAGATTGCACGGAAGTTATCGTCTTATTGAAATGATGTGTATCAACTTAGTTCATGGAATTGAGCCAATTGTGAGTCGTGTGAATGTTATTAGACAAGTAGCGACGGTGACATACGACATTAATTTCACAGTGAATCGAGTCTAGATTAAATAGTCTAAATACCACGCTATCCATAAGAATGTATGTCACTGATGTTACTCAAAAAAACTTATTTAACAGTAGTATGTACGCATTGTATATTAGTATGTAGTTATTTTGCCAGGTGACTTAAAGCACTACACATGAAACCCATACGAAGTTCTACGAATTTGCATTGGACCTCGTATACAAAACATACCAACAACTCGTATTTCATCGCAAAACAGCCAATCACAGATAAAATGGTTCGTTTCGCTACATACCAATCACATACGAAAGTAAGTGAGATGTGGTATGAAAAACATACCAGATCTCTGTAGACATGCGAGAATCTCGTATCAGATGTCAGTTTCAAATTGTATGTGAATTTGGCATATGTTTGTATGTAATTTTCGTATCCAGCGATTTACAGTGTACCATGTCTTTCTTAGAGCCACACAAAGAAGAACTAAATATCAAGAGGAACTGCTCCTGACGCGACCGATGCAACAGAAATTTAGGAATCAATCGGCTTCTTACACTCATTTTAGATTACACTGTTTGCGCAGTTTCTACAATTCTGTGTTGATCTGCTTAGTTGGAAACTTTGATTTTCTTCATAATGATGAAAACATGCGGAAACATTCTTCAGTTTGATTTACATTTTCACGTTGATTTTCATCTATGGATATTCACTGAATTGATTTCAAAGAAAAAGCAACAAATATTGACTTGAGAGAGTATTTCGTGTGCCTTGAAAGCTGCCGTTTAATTTACTCGTACCCTGGAAAGCAGGAAATGTTTTTATTCAGTTGATCAGTTCTGCAGAACAAGCGAACTTTCTCAAATTTCTTTCCATCATTGAGGAAATTTTTGTCTGTCCAAACTTCCTTTATTGCGCTGTACGGACGAAGTCGAGTTGTAAAGACCGATAGCCGAGAGACAAGTTAATTAAGATACCGACATTGGGCGATGTCCAACAATTCGAGGAGAAACCGCGTGGACAGAAGACAGATGACACCTGTTACTTTCTTCCTTCTAATCAGCCACGCGGATACTCGTTCCTACTCTAAGATTGAGGAGAAGCTGTCGAAATGAAATGAAAAACAGGGCACAGAGGAAGTTGAAATGGACAGCCTCTCCAGTGTGACATGTCTGACTAAGATCCGATAACTATTTACCAAGAGAGTAATAATTCTTCGAATTACAGCGCGTTCAGCTCTTCTGTCTCACGCCAGTTCATCTCGGCAAAGAATTATGGGGGAGAGTCGTTCTCCATCTGTGAGAATCACACTTCTAGTGTCATGTGTTATTCCATCCAAGATGCTTCATCTAAAATTGCATGTGCACTTCAGTTTCCATTGTCAATAACTGACTGCGCATCCCTGACTACTGACTGCGCGTCCCTGACTATTGATTGCAAGCTCCTGACTACTGACTGCAGACTCCTCACTACTGACTGCAAGCTCCTGACTGCTGACTGCGCATCCCTGACTATATACTGCAAACTCCTGTCTACTGGCTGCAGACACCTGACTACTGACTGCGCATCCCTGACTACTGACTGCAGACTCCTGACTACTGACTGCGCACTCCTGACTACTGACTGCAAAATCCTGACTACTCACTCTGCACTCCTGACTCTCGCATCGGCCGCATGATCTTGCATATTTCAGCATTGAAGAACTTGCCCATGAAATTAACGTTGCCCAGAATCTCGATGAGCATCTCGTATTCAAATGTTCATTGCATGGAATCACAAACTGAGACCCTGAAAATCTGCTACATTCCACGTCCCCTCTATAAATCATTGATATGAAAGGCGTATTTAGATTCCCATAAATTCGTGTCCAGAACTCCATTCTCAATGATAAGCTTCTAAATACATTTGGAATTTTCTTATTTAATCATACAGGAAGAATGAAATTTACAGAAGTTGGAAAAGCAAGATAAACATGGAATATGTTTGTATATCCGTGTGAGTCTGTCTATGACTTCTCGTGGAGCTCATAAAGAAACTTCTCCTGCAAACTGTGTAGAGAAACATCGTTTATCAGCTACAGTCGAGATTCTGCATTTCCAGCTTCCACAACAAGAAAGGATTCTTCACCGCAACGGCAAGCGACTTGAGACACCGGATTTGACTAAAATGACGATGAAAAATAATATTCTGCTGTGGATGAATTGAGATTATTTCGACTGACGAAAGGTCCTACTAATCCATGTTGGAGGTCTGCAGTCGCGACACGTAGCACGACTGCACTGCCTCAACACGACTGCACGGCCTCAACACGACACAACAAGCAAAACGACTACACCGCCTCAACACGACACGACAAGCAACACGAGTACACCGCCTCAACACGACTATACTGCCTCAACACGACTACACTGCCTCAACACGACACGACACGTGACACGAGTACACCGCCTCAACACAACTATACTGCCTCAACACGACTGCACGGCCTCAACACGACACGACACGTGACACGAGTACACCGCCTCAACACGACTATACTGCCTCAACACGACTGCACGGCCTCAACACGACACAACAAGCAACACGACTACACCGCCTCAACACGACACGACAAGCAACACGAGTACACCGCCTCAACACGACACGACAAGCAACACGAGTACACCGCCTCAACACGACTATACTGCCTCAACACGACTACACTGCCTCAACACGACACGACACGTGACACGAGTACACCGCCTCAACACAACTATACTGCCTCAACACGACTGCACGGCCTCAACACGACACGACACGTGACACGAGTACACCGCCTCAACACGACTATACTGCCTCAACACGACTGCACGGCCTCAACACGACACAACAAGCAACACGACTACACCGCCTCAACACGACACGACAAGCAACACGAGTACACCGCCTCAACACGACACGACAAGCAACACGAGTACACCGCCTCAACACGACTATACTGCCTCAACACGACTACACTGCCTCAACACGACACGACACGTGACACGGAATCCAAGCACTCTGCGACTGGCACGAAATTGATACGAAAAGTATCTTGCGAATGGTTTACTTAAAATGTATTTTTAGATGCAAAACAATGGCCATGACGCACATCAGTCGTGCACTGTTCTGTTGAAATTGGGGTGCTGAGCAGCGCGCACGGTCAACTGCCAGACACAGGGTCCGCACAGGATGCTGTTGATGCTCTTCGTTCAGCAATGTTCAGGTCAATGGTATACAAATGAATAGATATTCAATACATGTATTGATTGATCCTTAACCGACCTGGTAGGGTAAGTACATTAAAAGAATACCGTTTATTTTCCCTGTTCAGGGTTGTCCAAACTTTATGCGGGCGCTGGCCACACTCGGTAAGAAAATAAATGCCGAGGACTGCACTTCGGAATCGCATCATTGTATTTTTTTACTGTCTTCCCCTAAAATATACATGTATATTATAACGAACGAGACTCTAGCCTGCTAAATAGTACACTCATCCATTTGTGTGAGTGCCGACTTCTTAGGGGGACAAGTGGCATTCAAGCCATACGAAATTGAGCAATAACTGGTCTGTGATGCCCTTAGATGTCCGGGCGCCGCACGCGCGCTACACTGAATAGCGTAACGTGTTTTTCTCCTGGTCCGAAAGGGTCGGGCAACCTGATGAAACCTATTCGTGACAGGGATCGGGGCTTGTAATTCTTCCCCGTGAACGAGGAATTCTTAGTAAGCGGAAGTCATAAACTTGCGTTGATTACGTCCCTGCCTTTTGTACACACCGCCCGTCGCTACTATTGAATGGTTTAGCAAGATCTTCGGATTGGCGCCTGAGTGGTTCGCTACTCTTGATGTCCGAGAAGATGATCAAACTTGATCATAGAGGAAGTAAAAGTCGCAACAAGGTTTCCGTAGGTGAACCTGAGGAAGGATCATTAACAGATCTATTGTAGAGATCCAATCATACGAAGCTTATGTTGGAAGTGATGGAAGTGTTGGTGTGGGATTTGTCGTGAAAATGGGAATCGCACTTACTCTCTTCTGTCTTCACAAATCTGGGGTGAAGGTCCAAGCCCAGTAGCGGGTTTACGTTGAGTTTACCCGTTCTATATATAACACAGTAAGCGTGAAATACCGCTAACGCGCCTGGTACCGAGCTCATTCGAAGCATTTGAATTCATCATGAAAGCATTTGCGGAAGGCTTAAAAGCATTTGGAATAAGAATTTCAACTTCATTTATAGAAATATGTTTTATCAAAATGACACAAGTCACTTTTAAGTTGTGGTGATTTTGTATCACATACATTTGTTGTGTAAATATCTGTGTATATCAACCTGAGAGTCAATTGCATATATGCCATTACTCTGTGTTTTATTGTTATTTGTTGAAGACGATTTAGATTTCATGAATGAACTTTGGCTTTGCTGTTTGTCTTGTTATAGGTCATGACTGTTGACCAATGGGAAGCCGTTGACTGGCTATTAGTTGTCATACCGCGATTTTTAAAAAATACACAAATTTCTTGTAGCCGATAAATCCTGGTTTTCCCTAAACCTAAATTGGAATAAATCGGCATATCACGACAAAGTCAATGGGAAGGGTGTGTCTGTATTTTGGAGGTTGGCTTCTTCACATCAATGTCACCTGAGGATAGGGCCAAACTAGGACAATCTTCAAGAGATGCTTGATTCAGAAGATTTCTCTCTCTCTCTCTCTCAAAATTCAAAATTCATGGGTTTTATTTCATGAAAGAAAATACCCGAAAAAGTACAAGTACATGTAGAATGATGTTTACATATTACAAGAAGAAGTCAGGATGATGGTCAATGAATGTCATGTCAACGGTTTATATACAATGCCAGTAAATGATAATGACGGTGGAAGAATCAACACGTGAGTAGCATATAGAAGTTAACATGAGGGGGAGGAGACATGCATTGATATATTTTTCATATATGTAATCGACGTTGAAATTGATAGGTCAAACATATTTATTATAATATACATGTGATCAAGTTCTACAACATTCCAGTCCAACACACCTTATTTAGTTTGGAGATCGGTCAAAGGTCACATGAAACATCAAAATACTGTATATATTGCTTAACCCTCATTTGATCAATAGACTACATATGTAGTTTTCAAAGTACGTCGATAAATTTTGTCGGTCAAATGAGGGTTAATAGTACCACAAGCATCAATAATATGTATGACTGATATGATAATTCTTTCTCACCTGTAATGCAAATTTGAGAATTTTCGTAAATTAGAAGAATGATACGATTTGACCGATCTCCGTGATTCGTTTTAGTTGACACTCGTTGGACTGAAGCTAGCAATCAGGGATTGTCGTTTGTCGCTATGAGTTTTAATCAATTCGATTTGAAGAGACTGCTAGTTCTTATTGTTTGAAAGTAGCTTGCTGTAGTCTCGTTTAATTCATGTTTGACTAGTGACGGCATAATATAAAAACAAATATGCCGAAATCCAATCAAATAAGTAGACATATTATGTCTACTTATTTGATTGGATTTCGGCATTTCATCAATCCGCAAACTTCCTATTGTTTTTATATTTTGATATCGAGCATTTGTAGTCATCGATTGTTAGATATCTATTGTATCCAGAATCGGTTTACGGCGATTGAGATTAATGAGCTACATATTTCTTAATGGATCATGGATATCTATACTTTTGTTCTAGTACTGTCACTAATCATTCACTTTCTATGCCAATATTTTTAGACCTTTCTGAATCATGACATCAGCAACGTGATATCAATGTTGATGTCTATGCTATCAACAACGCATAATTAATCGATCATGGTTGACTGATTTAATGAATTTAGCTATTGATTTTATTCTACAACTGAAGTTGGTGTTAAATTTGTCATAAAATTCCGTTCTATTTATATCTATAAATTCTGGTAAAATGCTTTCTCGCAGACTTTCATATTTAGAGCATTCAACAAAGAAATGATAGATATCTTCTATTCTTCCAGGCAGAATGGAAAGTTACATTCTTCGTAATCGAGTCTGTTGCCGTATCGTCCTATTTCAGCCATTAATTTATGATGACCTGTTCTAAATTTCAACATGATTGATGTTTCATCACCAATATCTGATGTGGTATTGAGATACGGTTTTAAGTTATTATCAAATCGACACATTTCGATATATTGCATTCCTTTGTGACTGACTTTTACAGATTTTATCCATTCTTCTCTGAAAAAATTATTTAATCTATCATTTACAATTTTGCGAAAGTTAGTTTTTTCATAGTCATTTTGGTTCAACCATAGTTGTTTCAAATTTAATTTAAAAAGTAATTTCTTAATATGAAAAGTCCATGTATTCGTGTAGCAGGCATCATCTAAATTATTCAGGATATTTCTATATATTTTTCCACGTTAAGCTTCGTTTATTGCCACTAATTATTTTAATCCAAAACCGAATTGCAGCTTTGTAAAAATGATATTCTAATGTTTTTACTCCGAATTCACCGTAAATACAATAATTAGCTGTGGATGGTTTCAAGTAATGGAATTTCTTATAGAATTGTAATTGTATTTTGTTTAGGTCATTTAATTTATTATTTATCATAAATTCTCCACAGTATTTCATTTGCGATAATGTAAGCATTTCGAACGTATCCTTAATCATCTTTCCATTTATTTTTCCAAACTCTTTCAAAACTTTAGCTGTTGCGTAGGCTGATTTTTTGCCTTTATTTTGCATAGTTTCAATGTGCTTTCGGTCATTTTTTGCTATTAATAAACCGAGATATTTATACTCTTTTACAACTTCAATTCTCATTATTTTGTTATCAATTTTCAAATTAGCATGACTGAATAGATGTTTTTGTATTTCGTATCATAATTTTTGTTTTGGAGTAGTTAATATTCAAACCATGTAAGCTGCAATATTCGTGAACTATTTGTATTTGTTTCATTAGACCCTGTTGTGATTCGCTAAATAGCAGTATATCATCTGCATAACCCAGAGCACATATTTTATTGTTTTCAATAATTACCGGATCAACAGAATCAATCTCTTTGTCAAGTAATTGGAACATTTTGTTCATATATAAGCTAAATAGTGTGGGAGACAAACTATCTCCTTGAGGGATCCCGTTATTTAGTGATAATAGTTCACTTTCTTGTCCATCATGTAATATTTTGTATCGCTTCCAGGTTATTAGGTTTTTAATCAGCTCCAATACTCTGCTATTCGGTAAAATTTCAGCCAGCCCTGTTTGCTAATTTTAGCTTTGGAATGGAGTCGAATGCCTTTGACAAATCAATGAAGCATAAATACAATGGACTTTTCATATTGCTATACACCTTATCTATTTCTCGGAAGATCAGGATGCTGTCAAGTGTTGAGAGTCCTTTCCTAAAGCCAATTTGAGAGCAATGTATCACATTATTTGTTTCTAACCATGTTTCTAACCATTCTCTCTCTCTCTCTCTCTCTCTCTCTCTCTGAATTTGATCGATTTCATTGCGAATAATGTTGACTCATAAGGGTAAACAGTTCCAACCATTGGGAGAAAATAGAGATATAAGACTAAATATGATACATGTTTCTTGCCAAAATATATCACAACATTTAAGAAATATACGAAATAGTTGGTGAAATGAAGAAATGAGTAAATCATAAATCCTATAGTGCAAAAGATAGACTTTTATCCCTTTGAACTTATAATAAGTTTGCAATATATTGATATTCATTTAATATATTTCTAATTTGTATACTTCAGATACATTCGCCGAATGTGACTACATGTACACATAATGTAATGCCATCATATCTATCATACAACTACTTAAATTTCAACTTAATTAGATTACCGGCCTGAGCCGGTTCCATCCCTGAGATACTGATTGGCCAATATGGACAAAAATCATTGCACTCATGTCGAAGTTTTCACCTCAGTTATTGAAGCTTTTGAGATCACCTCAGCTGTCTGCGAGTAAACAAGCTCCAACACAACTTACATTGTGCCTAAACATTTTGAAGTTCGGAGGTTAAGAAGGCTGAGCAAGACTGGTTTTTCAGATTTCCTCTATTCTCAACCTAAATGGCATTCAATTCGAAAAATGAAGAAATCACAATCAAAGACCTGCTTCTTCTTCTCATTTAGCTGCGTTTTGCAAACCTACAAAATGTACCTGTAATTAACATCGTGCGATGATAATGCACATAAAAAATACTTCCGATGTTGCAAAAGTTAAACGTTTATTTCAAAATTTCACATATTTGCAGATTTATGAAGCTGTAGATTTTGGAAAAGCAATTCGATGCGACAAATCGATCGACGATACGAAAATACTTCAGTTGCTAGAAAGGAAACTGTTCCTCAAATTATCCTTGATAACACGTTGCTGACGACGTTTTCCGAAAGCATGAAAGTTGCAAATCAAAGTGGAACCCTATTAGTCGCATGTCGTCAGTGTATTGAAGCCCGAGTAGACTTTGTACACCACATGGCTTGTCAACGAGTGCGCAAGTCTGTGTGTCGAAAACACTGCGTGGTGCCCTGCTATCGCAAGGAGCTGGAAACTGATTTTAAGCTATTCATGAGATGTTCATTATTTCGATGTTTTCCAATTACATTTTTGTCCTATGCCTAACACAAGTTCTGTACATGTTGAGTTGAAAATGTCACATGAATAGGTCGCGTTGAAGATCTGCGATTCCGTGAGAAGTCAGTAAGAACCGCGTTGATGAGTTATCAGTAGGAGAGAATGTTTAGCAGGAAGGATTAAAGTCTTCTCATCGTCTACCAAATATTCGGCGATCTCTGCAGTCACTTGCTTCCAGCTGAAAGCTTTACCATCGGCGGTTGCCCAGAATCGCCTGTTTTTCTCATTTACTTCGAACACACGCTGCTCTCCGACTCTTGCAGTCCGTTGTCGAAGCTTTATCTTCTCCGGAACACTTAGAAATTCTTTGGCAACCGCTTTCCGCATTTCACCGACATTCGGCGGATCCGGCAGTTTGAACTTGTAAGAAACTGGACTAGCCCCGCTCATAGACTCATCGAGATAAAAAGAAACTGTAAAGAAAATAGGAAAGACAATCATTTTCGTAGTGTATGAGAACGAAGTAGTATTTGTACTCTACTATTTATACTCACAGTTTACAGTGTAGCTAGTGTCTTAAACAGATGACGAAGAGCATGTTTCAAACACACAAAAAGAATTACAATTTTGAGAATACTACGATGATTTCCAATTGTTTCTTCTACATAAGTACACCTATACGATGTTTTTTGAAAATAATGTATGTCTCTTTTTCTCCTTCATCATCTTAGAAATTATTCAAGCTCTTCTACAACAGTTTGTCTATTGAATTTTACGTAGATAATTGAAAACTTGCATCAATTGGTTTGGACGTGCTGTAGATTGTAAGAATTGTCTCTTTAGGAGATCTTTATTTGTTCCAGATTTATGCACATTCATTCACATGCGCTCGTTTCACGCCATGTGTGTGGTAGTGGGAGAGACAGAGACCGAGCAAGGTAGAGCAGAGGAAGAGCACGAAGGACCTGGTTGGATGGTATCCGGGAGGCAACCGGACAGCCTGTGTCGCCGGCAGTGCGAGAGACAGAGACCGAGCAAGGTGGAGCAGAGGAAGAGCCCGAAGGACCTGGTTGGATGGTATCGGGGAGGCAACCGGACAGCCTGTGACGCCGGCAGTGCGAGAGACAGAGACCGAGCAAGGTGGAGCAGAGGAAGAGCACGAAGGACCTGGTTGGATGGTATCCGGGAGGCAACCGGACAGCCTGTGTCGCCGGCAGTGCGAGAGACAGAGACCGAGCAAGGTGGAGCAGAGGAAGAGCACGAAGGACCTGGTTGGATGGTATCCGGGAGGCAACCGGACAGCCTGTGACGCCGGCAGTGCGAGAGACAGAGACCGAGCAAGGTGGAGGAGAGGAAGAGCACGAAGGACCTGGTTGGATGGTATCCGGGAGGCAACCGGACAGCCTGTGACGCCGGCAGTGCGAGAGACAGAGACCGAGCAAGGTGGAGCAGAGGAAGAGCACGAAGGACCTGGTTGGATGGTATCCGGGAGGCAACCGGACAGCCTGTGTCGCCGGCAGTGCGAGAGACAGAGACCGAGCAAGGTGGAGCAGAGGAAGAGCACGAAGGACCTGGTTGGATGGTATCCGGGAGGCGACCGGACAGCCTGTGTCGCCGGCAGTGCGAAAGACAGAGACCGAGCAAGGTGGAGCAGAGGAAGAGCACGAAGGACCTGGTTGGATGGTATCCGGGAGGCAACCGGACAGCCTGTGTCGCCGGCAGTGCGAGAGACAGAGACCGAGCAAGGTGGAGCAGAGGAAGAGCACGAAGGACCTGGTTGGATGGTATCCGGGAGGCAACCGGACAGCCTGTGTCGCCGGCAGTGCGAGAGACAGAGACCGAGCAAGGTGGAGCAGAGGAAGAGCACGAAGGACCTGGTTGGATGGTATCCGGGAGGCAACCGGACAGCCTGTGTCGCCGGCAGTGCGAGAGACAGAGACCGAGCAAGGTGGAGCAGAGGAAGAGCACGAAGGACCTGGTTGGATGGTATCCGGGAGGCAACCGGACAGCCTGTGTCGCCGGCAGTGCGAGAGACAGAGACCGAGCAAGGTGGAGCAGAGGAAGAGCACGAAGGACCTGGTTGGATGGTATCCGGGAGGCAACCGGACAGCCTGTATCGCCGGCAGTGCGAGAGACAGAGACCGAGCAAGGTGGAGCAGAGGAAGAGCACGAAGGACCTGGTTGGATGGTATCCGGGAGGCAACCGCACAGCCTGTGTCGCCGGCAGTGCGAGAGACAGAGACCGAGCAAGGTGGAGCAGAGGAAGAGCACGAAGGACCTGGTTGGATGGTATCCGGGAGGCAACCGGACAGCCTGTGTCGCCGGCAGTGCGAGAGACAGAGACCGAGCAAGGTGGAGCAGAGGAAGAGCACGAAGGACCTGGTTGGATGGTATCCGGGAGGCAACCGGACAGCCTGTGTCGCCGGCAGTGCGAGAGACAGAAGACCGAGCAAGGTGGAGCAGAGGAAGAGCACGAAGGACCTGGTTGGATGGTATCCGGGAGGCAACCGGACAGCCTGTGACGCCGGCAGTGCGAGAGACAGAGACCGAGCAAGGTGGAGCAGAGGAAGAGCACGAAGGACCTGGTTGGATGGTATCCGGGAGGCAACCGGACAGCCTGTGTCGCCGGCAGTGCGAGAGACAGAGACCGAGCAAGGTGGAGCAGAGGAAGAGCACGAAGGACCTGGTTGGATGGTATCCGGGAGGCAACCGGACAGCCTGTGTCGCCGGCAGTGCGAGAGACAGAGACCGAGCAAGGTGGAGCAGAGGAAGAGCACGAAGGACCTGGTTGGATGGTATCCGGGAGGCAACCGGACAGCCTGTGACGCCGGCAGTGCGAGAGACAGAGACCGAGCAAGGTGGAGCAGAGGAAGAGCACGAAGGACCTGGTTGGATGGTATCCGGGAGGCAACCGGACAGCCTGTGACGCCGGCAGTGCGAGAGACAGAGACCGAGCAAGGTGGAGCAGAGGAAGAGCACGAAGGACCTGGTTGGATGGTATCCGGGAGGCAACCGGACAGCCTGTGACGCCGGCAGTGCGAGAGACAGAGACCGAGCAAGGTGGAGCAGAGGAAGAGCACGAAGGACCTGGTTGGATGGTATCCGGGAGGCAACCGGACAGCCTGTGTCGCCGGCAGTGCGAGAGACAGAGACCGAGCAAGGTGGAGCAGAGGAAGAGCACGAAGGACCTGGTTGGATGGTATCCGGGAGGCAACCGGACAGCCTGTGACGCCGGCAGTGCGAGAGACAGAGACCGAGCAAGGTGGAGCAGAGGAAGAGCACGAAGGACCTGGTTGGATGGTATCCGGGAGGCAACCGGACAGCCTGTGACGCCGGCAGTGCGAGAGACAGAGACCGAGCAAGGTGGAGCAGAGGAAGAGCACGAAGGACCTGGTTGGATGGTATCCGGGAGGCAACCGGACAGCCTGTGTCGCCGGCAGTGCGAGAGACAGAGACCGAGCAAGGTGGAGCAGAGGAAGAGCACGAAGGACCTGGTTGGATGGTATCCGGGAGGCAACCGGACAGCCTGTGTCGCCGGCAGTGCGAGAGACAGAGACCGAGCAAGGTGGAGCAGAGGAAGAGCACGAAGGACCTGGTTGGATGGTATCCGGGAGGCAACCGGACAGCCTGTGTCGCCGGCAGTGCGAGAGACAGAGACCGAGCAAGGTGGAGCAGAGGAAGAGCACGAAGGACCTGGTTGGATGGTATCCGGGAGGCAACCGGACAGCCTGTGACGCCGGCAGTGCGAGAGACAGAGACCGAGCAAGGTGGAGCAGAGGAAGAGCACGAAGGACCTGGTTGGATGGTATCCGGGAGGCAACCGGACAGCCTGTGACGCCGGCAGTGCGAGAGACAGAGACCGAGCAAGGTGGAGCAGAGGAAGAGCACGAAGGACCTGGTTGGATGGTATCCGGGAGGCAACCGGACAGCCTGTGACGCCGGCAGTGCGAGAGACAGAGACCGAGCAAGGTGGAGCAGAGGAAGAGCACGAAGGACCTGGTTGGATGGTATCCGGGAGGCAACCGGACAGCCTGTGTCGCCGGCAGTGCGAGAGACAGAGACCGAGCAAGGTGGAGCAGAGGAAGAGCACGAAGGACCTGGTTGGATGGTATCCGGGAGGCAACCGGACAGCCTGTGACGCCGGCAGTGCGAGAGACAGAGACCGAGCAAGGTGGAGCAGAGGAAGAGCACGAAGGACCTGGTTGGATGGTATCCGGGAGGCAACCGGACAGCCTGTGTCGCCGGCAGTGCGAGAGACAGAGACCGAGCAAGGTGGAGCAGAGGAAGAGCACGAAGGACCTGGTTGGATGGTATCCGGGAGGCAACCGGACAGCCTGTGTCGCCGGCAGTGCGAGAGACAGAGACCGAGCAAGGTGGAGCAGAGGAAGAGCACGAAGGACCTGGTTGGATGGTATCCGGGAGGCAACCGGACAGCCTGTGTCGCCGGCAGTGCGAGAGACAGAGACCGAGCAAGGTGGAGCAGAGGAAGAGCACGAAGGACCTGGTTGGATGGTATCCGGGAGGCAACCGGACAGCCTGTGTCGCCGGCAGTGCGAGAGACAGAGACCGAGCAAGGTGGAGCAGAGGAAGAGCACGAAGGACCTGGTTGGATGGTATCCGGGAGGCAACCGGACAGCCTGTGACGCCGGCAGTGCGAGAGACAGAGACCGAGCAAGGTGGAGCAGAGGAAGAGCACGAAGGACCTGGTTGGATGGTATCCGGGAGGCAACCGGACAGCCTGTGACGCCGGCAGTGCGAGAGACAGAGACCGAGCAAGGTGGAGCAGAGGAAGAGCACGAAGGACCTGGTTGGATGGTATCCGGGAGGCAACCGGACAGCCTGTGTCGCCGGCAGTGCGAGAGACAGAGACCGAGCAAGGTGGAGCAGAGGAAGAGCACGAAGGACCTGGTTGGATGGTATCCGGGAGGCAACCGGACAGCCTGTGTCGCCGGCAGTGCGAGAGACAGAGACCGAGCAAGGTGGAGCAGAGGAAGAGCACGAAGGACCTGGTTGGATGGTATCCGGGAGGCAACCGGACAGCCTGTGACGCCGGCAGTGCGAGAGACAGAGACCGAGCAAGGTGGAGCAGAGGAAGAGCACGAAGGACCTGGTTGGATGGTATCCGGGAGGCAACCGGACAGCCTGTGACGCCGGCAGTGCGAGAGACAGAGACCGAGCAAGGTGGAGCAGAGGAAGAGCACGAAGGACCTGGTTGGATGGTATCCGGGAGGCAACCGGACAGCCTGTGTCGCCGGCAGTGCGAGAGACAGAGACCGAGCAAGGTGGAGCAGAGGAAGAGCACGAAGGACCTGGTTGGATGGTATCCGGGAGGCAACCGGACAGCCTGTGTCGCCGGCAGTGCGAGAGACAGAGACCGAGCAAGGTGGAGCAGAGGAAGAGCACGAAGGACCTGGTTGGATGGTATCCGGGAGGCAACCGGACAGCCTGTGACGCCGGCAGTGCGAGAGACAGAGACCGAGCAAGGTGGAGCAGAGGAAGAGCACGAAGGACCTGGTTGGATGGTATCCGGGAGGCAACCGGACAGCCTGTGTCGCCGGCAGTGCGAGAGACAGAGACCGAGCAAGGTGGAGCAGAGGAAGAGCACGAAGGACCTGGTTGGATGGTATCCGGGAGGCAACCGGACAGCCTGTGTCGCCGGCAGTGCGAGAGACAGAGACCGAGCAAGGTGGAGCAGAGGAAGAGCACGAAGGACCTGGTTGGATGGTATCCGGGAGGCAACCGGACAGCCTGTGTCGCCGGCAGTGCGAGAGACAGAGACCGAGCAAGGTGGAGCAGAGGAAGAGCACGAAGGACCTGGTTGGATGGTATCCGGGAGGCAACCGGACAGCCTGTGTCGCCGGCAGTGCGAGAGACAGAGACCGAGCAAGGTGGAGCAGAGGAAGAGCACGAAGGACCTGGTTGGATGGTATCCGGGAGGCAACCGGACAGCCTGTGACGCCGGCAGTGCGAGAGACAGAGACCGAGCAAGGTGGAGCAGAGGAAGAGCACGAAGGACCTGGTTGGATGGTATCCGGGAGGCAACCGGACAGCCTGTGACGCCGGCAGTGCGAGAGACAGAGACCGAGCAAGGTGGAGCAGAGGAAGAGCACGAAGGACCTGGTTGGATGGTATCCGGGAGGCAACCGGACAGCCTGTGTCGCCGGCAGTGCGAGAGACAGAAGACCGAGCAAGGTGGAGCAGAGGAAGAGCACGAAGGACCTGGTTGGATGGTATCCGGGAGGCAACCGGACAGCCTGTGACGCCGGCAGTGCGAGAGACAGAGACCGAGCAAGGTGGAGCAGAGGAAGAGCACGAAGGACCTGGTTGGATGGTATCCGGGAGGCAACCGGACAGCCTGTGACGCCGGCAGTGCGAGAGACAGAGACCGAGCAAGGTGGAGCAGAGGAAGAGCACGAAGGACCTGGTTGGATGGTATCCGGGAGGCAACCGGACAGCCTGTGACGCCGGCAGTGCGAGAGACAGAGACCGAGCAAGGTGGAGCAGAGGAAGAGCACGAAGGACCTGGTTGGATGGTATCCGGGAGGCAACCGGACAGCCTGTGTCGCCGGCAGTGCGAGAGACAGAGACCGAGCAAGGTGGAGCAGAGGAAGAGCACGAAGGACCTGGTTGGATGGTATCCGGGAGGCAACCGGACAGCCTGTGTCGCCGGCAGTGCGAGAGACAGAGACCGAGCAAGGTGGAGCAGAGGAAGAGCACGAAGGACCTGGTTGGATGGTATCCGGGAGGCAACCGGACAGCCTGTGTCGCCGGCAGTGCGAGAGACAGAGACCGAGCAAGGTGGAGCAGAGGAAGAGCACGAAGGACCTGGTTGGATGGTATCCGGGAGGCAACCGGACAGCCTGTGACGCCGGCAGTGCGAGAGACAGAGACCGAGCAAGGTGGAGCAGAGGAAGAGCACGAAGGACCTGGTTGGATGGTATCCGGGAGGCAACCGGACAGCCTGTGACGCCGGCAGTGCGAGAGACAGAGACCGAGCAAGGTGGAGCAGAGGAAGAGCACGAAGGACCTGGTTGGATGGTATCCGGGAGGCAACCGGACAGCCTGTGTCGCCGGCAGTGCGAGAGACAGAGACCGAGCAAGGTGGAGCAGAGGAAGAGCACGAAGGACCTGGTTGGATGGTATCCGGGAGGCAACCGGACAGCCTGTGTCGCCGGCAGTGCGAGAGACAGAGACCGAGCAAGGTGGAGCAGAGGAAGAGCACGAAGGACCTGGTTGGATGGTATCCGGGAGGCAACCGGACAGCCTGTGTCGCCGGCAGTGCGAGAGACAGAGACCGAGCAAGGTGGAGCAGAGGAAGAGCACGAAGGACCTGGTTGGATGGTATCCGGGAGGCAACCGGACAGCCTGTGTCGCCGGCAGTGCGAGAGACAGAGACCGAGCAAGGTGGAGCAGAGGAAGAGCACGAAGGACCTGGTTGGATGGTATCCGGGAGGCAACCGGACAGCCTGTGTCGCCGGCAGTGCGAGAGACAGAGACCGAGCAAGGTGGAGCAGAGGAAGAGCACGAAGGACCTGGTTGGATGGTATCCGGGAGGCAACCGGACAGCCTGTGTCGCCGGCAGTGCGAGAGACAGAGACCGAGCAAGGTGGAGCAGAGGAAGAGCACGAAGGACCTGGTTGGATGGTATCCGGGAGGCAACCGGACAGCCTGTGTCGCCGGCAGTGCGAGAGACAGAGACCGAGCAAGGTGGAGCAGAGGAAGAGCACGAAGGACCTGGTTGGATGGTATCCGGGAGGCAACCGGACAGCCTGTGACGCCGGCAGTGCGAGAGACAGAGACCGAGCAAGGTGGAGCAGAGGAAGAGCACGAAGGACCTGGTTGGATGGTATCCGGGAGGCAACCGGACAGCCTGTGACGCCGGCAGTGCGAGAGACAGAGACCGAGCAAGGTGGAGCAGAGGAAGAGCACGAAGGACCTGGTTGGATGGTATCCGGGAGGCAACCGGACAGCCTGTGACGCCGGCAGTGCGAGAGACAGAGACCGAGCAAGGTGGAGCAGAGGAAGAGCACGAAGGACCTGGTTGGATGGTATCCGGGAGGCAACCGGACAGCCTGTGTCGCCGGCAGTGCGAGAGACAGAGACCGAGCAAGGTGGAGCAGAGGAAGAGCACGAAGGACCTGGTTGGATGGTATCCGGGAGGCAACCGGACAGCCTGTGTCGCCGGCAGTGCGAGAGACAGAGACCGAGCAAGGTGGAGCAGAGGAAGAGCACGAAGGACCTGGTTGGATGGTATCCGGGAGGCAACCGGACAGCCTGTGTCGCCGGCAGTGCGAGAGACAGAGACCGAGCAAGGTGGAGCAGAGGAAGAGCACGAAGGACCTGGTTGGATGGTATCCGGGAGGCAACCGGACAGCCTGTGACGCCGGCAGTGCGAGAGACAGAGACCGAGCAAGGTGGAGCAGAGGAAGAGCACGAAGGACCTGGTTGGATGGTATCCGGGAGGCAACCGGACAGCCTGTGACGCCGGCAGTGCGAGAGACAGAGACCGAGCAAGGTGGAGCAGAGGAAGAGCACGAAGGACCTGGTTGGATGGTATCCGGGAGGCAACCGGACAGCCTGTGTCGCCGGCAGTGCGAGAGACAGAGACCGAGCAAGGTGGAGCAGAGGAAGAGCACGAAGGACCTGGTTGGATGGTATCCGGGAGGCAACCGGACAGCCTGTGTCGCCGGCAGTGCGAGAGACAGAGACCGAGCAAGGTGGAGCAGAGGAAGAGCACGAAGGACCTGGTTGGATGGTATCCGGGAGGCAACCGGACAGCCTGTGTCGCCGGCAGTGCGAGAGACAGAGACCGAGCAAGGTGGAGCAGAGGAAGAGCACGAAGGACCTGGTTGGATGGTATCCGGGAGGCAACCGGACAGCCTGTGTCGCCGGCAGTGCGAGAGACAGAGACCGAGCAAGGTGGAGCAGAGGAAGAGCACGAAGGACCTGGTTGGATGGTATCCGGGAGGCAACCGGACAGCCTGTGTCGCCGGCAGTGCGAGAGACAGAGACCGAGCAAGGTGGAGCAGAGGAAGAGCACGAAGGACCTGGTTGGATGGTATCCGGGAGGCAACCGGACAGCCTGTGTCGCCGGCAGTGCGAGAGACAGAGACCGAGCAAGGTGGAGCAGAGGAAGAGCACGAAGGACCTGGTTGGATGGTATCCGGGAGGCAACCGGACAGCCTGTGTCGCCGGCAGTGCGAGAGACAGAGACCGAGCAAGGTGGAGCAGAGGAAGAGCACGAAGGACCTGGTTGGATGGTATCCGGGAGGCAACCGGACAGCCTGTGTCGCCGGCAGTGCGAGAGACAGAGACCGAGCAAGGTGGAGCAGAGGAAGAGCACGAAGGACCTGGTTGGATGGTATCCGGGAGGCAACCGGACAGCCTGTGTCGCCGGCAGTGCGAGAGACAGAGACCGAGCAAGGTGGAGCAGAGGAAGAGCACGAAGGACCTGGTTGGATGGTATCCGGGAGGCAACCGGACAGCCTGTGACGCCGGCAGTGCGAGAGACAGAGACCGAGCAAGGTGGAGCAGAGGAAGAGCACGAAGGACCTGGTTGGATGGTATCCGGGAGGCAACCGGACAGCCTGTGACGCCGGCAGTGCGAGAGACAGAGACCGAGCAAGGTGGAGCAGAGGAAGAGCACGAAGGACCTGGTTGGATGGTATCCGGGAGGCAACCGGACAGCCTGTGTCGCCGGCAGTGCGAGAGACAGAGACCGAGCAAGGTGGAGCAGAGGAAGAGCACGAAGGACCTGGTTGGATGGTATCCGGGAGGCAACCGGACAGCCTGTGTCGCCGGCAGTGCGAGAGACAGAGACCGAGCAAGGTGGAGCAGAGGAAGAGCACGAAGGACCTGGTTGGATGGTATCCGGGAGGCAACCGGACAGCCTGTGTCGCCGGCAGTGCGAGAGACAGAGACCGAGCAAGGTGGAGCAGAGGAAGAGCACGAAGGACCTGGTTGGATGGTATCCGGGAGGCAACCGGACAGCCTGTGTCGCCGGCAGTGCGAGAGACAGAGACCGAGCAAGGTGGAGCAGAGGAAGAGCACGAAGGACCTGGTTGGATGGTATCCGGGAGGCAACCGGACAGCCTGTGACGCCGGCAGTGCGAGAGACAGAGACCGAGCAAGGTGGAGCAGAGGAAGAGCACGAAGGACCTGGTTGGATGGTATCCGGGAGGCAACCGGACAGCCTGTGTCGCCGGCAGTGCGAGAGACAGAGACCGAGCAAGGTGGAGCAGAGGAAGAGCACGAAGGACCTGGTTGGATGGTATCCGGGAGGCAACCGGACAGCCTGTGACGCCGGCAGTGCGAGAGACAGAGACCGAGCAAGGTGGAGCAGAGGAAGAGCACGAAGGACCTGGTTGGATGGTATCCGGGAGGCAACCGGACAGCCTGTGTCGCCGGCAGTGCGAGAGACAGAGACCGAGCAAGGTGGAGCAGAGGAAGAGCACGAAGGACCTGGTTGGATGGTATCCGGGAGGCAACCGGACAGCCTGTGTCGCCGGCAGTGCGAGAGACAGAGACCGAGCAAGGTGGAGCAGAGGAAGAGCACGAAGGACCTGGTTGGATGGTATCCGGGAGGCAACCGGACAGCCTGTGACGCCGGCAGTGCGAGAGACAGAGACCGAGCAAGGTGGAGCAGAGGAAGAGCACGAAGGACCTGGTTGGATGGTATCCGGGAGGCAACCGGACAGCCTGTGTCGCCGGCAGTGCGAGAGACAGAGACCGAGCAAGGTGGAGCAGAGGAAGAGCACGAAGGACCTGGTTGGATGGTATCCGGGAGGCAACCGGACAGCCTGTGTCGCCGGCAGTGCGAGAGACAGAGACCGAGCAAGGTGGAGCAGAGGAAGAGCACGAAGGACCTGGTTGGATGGTATCCGGGAGGCAACCGGACAGCCTGTGTCGCCGGCAGTGCGAGAGACAGAGACCGAGCAAGGTGGAGCAGAGGAAGAGCACGAAGGACCTGGTTGGATGGTATCCGGGAGGCAACCGGACAGCCTGTGTCGCCGGCAGTGCGAGAGACAGAGACCGAGCAAGGTGGAGCAGAGGAAGAGCACGAAGGACCTGGTTGGATGGTATCCGGGAGGCAACCGGACAGCCTGTGTCGCCGGCAGTGCGAGAGACAGAGACCGAGCAAGGTGGAGCAGAGGAAGAGCACGAAGGACCTGGTTGGATGGTATCCGGGAGGCAACCGGACAGCCTGTGTCGCCGGCAGTGCGAGAGACAGAGACCGAGCAAGGTGGAGCAGAGGAAGAGCACGAAGGACCTGGTTGGATGGTATCCGGGAGGCAACCGGACAGCCTGTGACGCCGGCAGTGCGAGAGACAGAGACCGAGCAAGGTGGAGCAGAGGAAGAGCACGAAGGACCTGGTTGGATGGTATCCGGGAGGCAACCGGACAGCCTGTGACGCCGGCAGTGCGAGAGACAGAGACCGAGCAAGGTGGAGCAGAGGAAGAGCACGAAGGACCTGGTTGGATGGTATCCGGGAGGCAACCGGACAGCCTGTGTCGCCGGCAGTGCGAGAGACAGAGACCGAGCAAGGTGGAGCAGAGGAAGAGCACGAAGGACCTGGTTGGATGGTATCCGGGAGGCAACCGGACAGCCTGTGTCGCCGGCAGTGCGAGAGACAGAGACCGAGCAAGGTGGAGCAGAGGAAGAGCACGAAGGACCTGGTTGGATGGTATCCGGGAGGCAACCGGACAGCCTGTGTCGCCGGCAGTGCGAGAGACAGAGACCGAGCAAGGTGGAGCAGAGGAAGAGCACGAAGGACCTGGTTGGATGGTATCCGGGAGGCAACCGGACAGCCTGTGTCGCCGGCAGTGCGAGAGACAGAGACCGAGCAAGGTGGAGCAGAGGAAGAGCACGAAGGACCTGGTTGGATGGTATCCGGGAGGCAACCGGACAGCCTGTGTCGCCGGCAGTGCGAGAGACAGAGACCGAGCAAGGTGGAGCAGAGGAAGAGCACGAAGGACCTGGTTGGATGGTATCCGGGAGGCAACCGGACAGCCTGTGTCGCCGGCAGTGCGAGAGACAGAGACCGAGCAAGGTGGAGCAGAGGAAGAGCACGAAGGACCTGGTTGGATGGTATCCGGGAGGCAACCGGACAGCCTGTGTCGCCGGCAGTGCGAGAGACAGAGACCGAGCAAGGTGGAGCAGAGGAAGAGCACGAAGGACCTGGTTGGATGGTATCCGGGAGGCAACCGGACAGCCTGTGTCGCCGGCAGTGCGAGAGACAGAGACCGAGCAAGGTGGAGCAGAGGAAGAGCACGAAGGACCTGGTTGGATGGTATCCGGGAGGCAACCGGACAGCCTGTGTCGCCGGCAGTGCGAGAGACAGAGACCGAGCAAGGTGGAGCAGAGGAAGAGCACGAAGGACCTGGTTGGATGGTATCCGGGAGGCAACCGGACAGCCTGTGTCGCCGGCAGTGCGAGAGACAGAGACCGAGCAAGGTGGAGCAGAGGAAGAGCACGAAGGACCTGGTTGGATGGTATCCGGGAGGCAACCGGACAGCCTGTGTCGCCGGCAGTGCGAGAGACAGAGACCGAGCAAGGTGGAGCAGAGGAAGAGCACGAAGGACCTGGTTGGATGGTATCCGGGAGGCAACCGGACAGCCTGTGACGCCGGCAGTGCGAGAGACAGAGACCGAGCAAGGTGGAGCAGAGGAAGAGCACGAAGGACCTGGTTGGATGGTATCCGGGAGGCAACCGGACAGCCTGTGTCGCCGGCAGTGCGAGAGACAGAGACCGAGCAAGGTGGAGCAGAGGAAGAGCACGAAGGACCTGGTTGGATGGTATCCGGGAGGCAACCGGACAGCCTGTGTCGCCGGCAGTGCGAGAGACAGAGACCGAGCAAGGTGGAGCAGAGGAAGAGCACGAAGGACCTGGTTGGATGGTATCCGGGAGGCAACCGGACAGCCTGTGTCGCCGGCAGTGCGAGAGACAGAGACCGAGCAAGGTGGAGCAGAGGAAGAGCACGAAGGACCTGGTTGGATGGTATCCGGGAGGCAACCGGACAGCCTGTGTCGCCGGCAGTGCGAGAGACAGAGACCGAGCAAGGTGGAGCAGAGGAAGAGCACGAAGGACCTGGTTGGATGGTATCCGGGAGGCAACCGGACAGCCTGTGTCGCCGGCAGTGCGAGAGACAGAGACCGAGCAAGGTGGAGCAGAGGAAGAGCACGAAGGACCTGGTTGGATGGTATCCGGGAGGCAACCGGACAGCCTGTGACGCCGGCAGTGCGAGAGACAGAGACCGAGCAAGGTGGAGCAGAGGAAGAGCACGAAGGACCTGGTTGGATGGTATCCGGGAGGCAACCGGACAGCCTGTGTCGCCGGCAGTGCGAGAGACAGAGACCGAGCAAGGTGGAGCAGAGGAAGAGCACGAAGGACCTGGTTGGATGGTATCCGGGAGGCAACCGGACAGCCTGTGTCGCCGGCAGTGCGAGAGACAGAGACCGAGCAAGGTGGAGCAGAGGAAGAGCACGAAGGACCTGGTTGGATGGTATCCGGGAGGCAACCGGACAGCCTGTGACGCCGGCAGTGCGAGAGACAGAGACCGAGCAAGGTGGAGCAGAGGAAGAGCACGAAGGACCTGGTTGGATGGTATCCGGGAGGCAACCGGACAGCCTGTGACGCCGGCAGTGCGAGAGACAGAGACCGAGCAAGGTGGAGCAGAGGAAGAGCACGAAGGACCTGGTTGGATGGTATCCGGGAGGCAACCGGACAGCCTGTGTCGCCGGCAGTGCGAGAGACAGAGACCGAGCAAGGTGGAGCAGAGGAAGAGCACGAAGGACCTGGTTGGATGGTATCCGGGAGGCAACCGGACAGCCTGTGTCGCCGGCAGTGCGAGAGACAGAGACCGAGCAAGGTGGAGCAGAGGAAGAGCACGAAGGACCTGGTTGGATGGTATCCGGGAGGCAACCGGACAGCCTGTGTCGCCGGCAGTGCGAGAGACAGAGACCGAGCAAGGTGGAGCAGAGGAAGAGCACGAAGGACCTGGTTGGATGGTATCCGGAGGCAACCGGACAGCCTGTGTCGCCGGCAGTGCGAGAGACAGAGACCGAGCAAGGTGGAGCAGAGGAAGAGCACGAAGGACCTGGTTGGATGGTATCCGGGAGGCAACCGGACAGCCTGTGTCGCCGGCAGTGCGAGAGACAGAGACCGAGCAAGGTGGAGCAGAGGAAGAGCACGAAGGACCTGGTTGGATGGTATCCGGGAGGCAACCGGACAGCCTGTGACGCCGGCAGTGCGAGAGACAGAGACCGAGCAAGGTGGAGCAGAGGAAGAGCACGAAGGACCTGGTTGGATGGTATCCGGGAGGCAACCGGACAGCCTGTGTCGCCGGCAGTGCGAGAGACAGAGACCGAGCAAGGTGGAGCAGAGGAAGAGCACGAAGGACCTGGTTGGATGGTATCCGGGAGGCAACCGGACAGCCTGTGTCGCCGGCAGTGCGAGAGACAGAGACCGAGCAAGGTGGAGCAGAGGAAGAGCACGAAGGACCTGGTTGGATGGTATCCGGGAGGCAACCGGACAGCCTGTGTCGCCGGCAGTGCGAGAGACAGAGACCGAGCAAGGTGGAGCAGAGGAAGAGCACGAAGGACCTGGTTGGATGGTATCCGGGAGGCAACCGGACAGCCTGTGACGCCGGCAGTGCGAGAGACAGAGACCGAGCAAGGTGGAGCAGAGGAAGAGCACGAAGGACCTGGTTGGATGGTATCCGGGAGGCAACCGGACAGCCTGTGACGCCGGCAGTGCGAGAGACAGAGACCGAGCAAGGTGGAGCAGAGGAAGAGCACGAAGGACCTGGTTGGATGGTATCCGGGAGGCAACCGGACAGCCTGTGTCGCCGGCAGTGCGAGAGACAGAGACCGAGCAAGGTGGAGCAGAGGAAGAGCACGAAGGACCTGGTTGGATGGTATCCGGGAGGCAACCGGACAGCCTGTGTCGCCGGCAGTGCGAGAGACAGAGACCGAGCAAGGTGGAGCAGAGGAAGAGCACGAAGGACCTGGTTGGATGGTATCCGGGAGGCAACCGGACAGCCTGTGTCGCCGGCAGTGCGAGAGACAGAGACCGAGCAAGGTGGAGCAGAGGAAGAGCACGAAGGACCTGGTTGGATGGTATCCGGGAGGCAACCGGACAGCCTGTGTCGCCGGCAGTGCGAGAGACAGAGACCGAGCAAGGTGGAGCAGAGGAAGAGCACGAAGGACCTGGTTGGATGGTATCCGGGAGGCAACCGACCGCCTGTGTCGCCGGCAGTGCGAGAGACAGAGACCGAGCAAGGTGGAGCAGAGGAAGAGCACGAAGGACCTGGTTGGATGGTATCCGGGAGGCAACCGGACAGCCTGTGTCGCCGGCAGTGCGAGAGACAGAGACCGAGCAAGGTGGAGCAGAGGAAGAGCACGAAGGACCTGGTTGGATGGTATCCGGGAGGCAACCGGACAGCCTGTGACGCCGGCAGTGCGAGAGACAGAGACCGAGCAAGGTGGAGCAGAGGAAGAGCACGAAGGACCTGGTTGGATGGTATCCGGGAGGCAACCGGACAGCCTGTGACGCCGGCAGTGCGAGAGACAGAGACCGAGCAAGGTGGAGCAGAGGAAGAGCACGAAGGACCTGGTTGGATGGTATCCGGGAGGCAACCGGACAGCCTGTGTCGCCGGCAGTGCGAGAGACAGAGACCGAGCAAGGTGGAGCAGAGGAAGAGCACGAAGGACCTGGTTGGATGGTATCCGGGAGGCAACCGGACAGCCTGTGTCGCCGGCAGTGCGAGAGACAGAGACCGAGCAAGGTGGAGCAGAGGAAGAGCACGAAGGACCTGGTTGGATGGTATCCGGGAGGCAACCGGACAGCCTGTGTCGCCGGCAGTGCGAGAGACAGAGACCGAGCAAGGTGGAGCAGAGGAAGAGCACGAAGGACCTGGTTGGATGGTATCCGGGAGGCAACCGGACAGCCTGTGTCGCCGGCAGTGCGAGAGACAGAGACCGAGCAAGGTGGAGCAGAGGAAGAGCACGAAGGACCTGGTTGGATGGTATCCGGGAGGCAACCGGACAGCCTGTGTCGCCGGCAGTGCGAGAGACAGAGACCGAGCAAGGTGGAGCAGAGGAAGAGCACGAAGGACCTGGTTGGATGGTATCCGGGAGGCAACCGGACAGCCTGTGTCGCCGGCAGTGCGAGAGACAGAGACCGAGCAAGGTGGAGCAGAGGAAGAGCACGAAGGACCTGGTTGGATGGTATCCGGGAGGCAACCGGACAGCCTGTGTCGCCGGCAGTGCGAGAGACAGAGACCGAGCAAGGTGGAGCAGAGGAAGAGCACGAAGGACCTGGTTGGATGGTATCCGGGAGGCAACCGGACAGCCTGTGACGCCGGCAGTGCGAGAGACAGAGACCGAGCAAGGTGGAGCAGAGGAAGAGCACGAAGGACCTGGTTGGATGGTATCCGGGAGGCAACCGGACAGCCTGTGACGCCGGCAGTGCGAGAGACAGAGACCGAGCAAGGTGGAGCAGAGGAAGAGCACGAAGGACCTGGTTGGATGGTATCCGGGAGGCAACCGGACAGCCTGTGTCGCCGGCAGTGCGAGAGACAGAGACCGAGCAAGGTGGAGCAGAGGAAGAGCACGAAGGACCTGGTTGGATGGTATCCGGGAGGCAACCGGACAGCCTGTGACGCCGGCAGTGCGAGAGACAGAGACCGAGCAAGGTGGAGCAGAGGAAGAGCACGAAGGACCTGGTTGGATGGTATCCGGGAGGCAACCGGACAGCCTGTGTCGCCGGCAGTGCGAGAGACAGAGACCGAGCAAGGTGGAGCAGAGGAAGAGCACGAAGGACCTGGTTGGATGGTATCCGGGAGGCAACCGGACAGCCTGTGTCGCCGGCAGTGCGAGAGACAGAGACCGAGCAAGGTGGAGCAGAGGAAGAGCACGAAGGACCTGGTTGGATGGTATCCGGGAGGCAACCGGACAGCCTGTGACGCCGGCAGTGCGAGAGACAGAGACCGAGCAAGGTGGAGCAGAGGAAGAGCACGAAGGACCTGGTTGGATGGTATCCGGGAGGCAACCGGACAGCCTGTGTCGCCGGCAGTGCGAGAGACAGAGACCGAGCAAGGTGGAGCAGAGGAAGAGCACGAAGGACCTGGTTGGATGGTATCCGGGAGGCAACCGGACAGCCTGTGTCGCCGGCAGTGCGAGAGACAGAGACCGAGCAAGGTGGAGCAGAGGAAGAGCACGAAGGACCTGGTTGGATGGTATCCGGGAGGCAACCGGACAGCCTGTGTCGCCGGCAGTGCGAGAGACAGAGACCGAGCAAGGTGGAGCAGAGGAAGAGCACGAAGGACCTGGTTGGATGGTATCCGGGAGGCAACCGGACAGCCTGTGTCGCCGGCAGTGCGAGAGACAGAGACCGAGCAAGGTGGAGCAGAGGAAGAGCACGAAGGACCTGGTTGGATGGTATCCGGGAGGCAACCGGACAGCCTGTGTCGCCGGCAGTGCGAGAGACAGAGACCGAGCAAGGTGGAGCAGAGGAAGAGCACGAAGGACCTGGTTGGATGGTATCCGGGAGGCAACCGGACAGCCTGTGTCGCCGGCAGTGCGAGAGACAGAGACCGAGCAAGGTGGAGCAGAGGAAGAGCACGAAGGACCTGGTTGGATGGTATCCGGGAGGCAACCGGACAGCCTGTGTCGCCGGCAGTGCGAGAGACAGAGACCGAGCAAGGTGGAGCAGAGGAAGAGCACGAAGGACCTGGTTGGATGGTATCCGGGAGGCAACCGGACAGCCTGTGACGCCGGCAGTGCGAGAGACAGAGACCGAGCAAGGTGGAGCAGAGGAAGAGCACGAAGGACCTGGTTGGATGGTATCCGGGAGGCAACCTGACAGCCTGTGTCGCCGGCAGTGCGAGAGACAGAGACCGAGCAAGGTGGAGCAGAGGAAGAGCACGAAGGACCTGGTTGGATGGTATCCGGGAGGCAACCGGACAGCCTGTGTCGCCGGCAGTGCGAGAGACAGAGACCGAGCAAGGTGGAGCAGAGGAAGAGCACGAAGGACCTGGTTGGATGGTATCCGGGAGGCAACCGGACAGCCTGTGTCGCCGGCAGTGCGAGAGACAGAGACCGAGCAAGGTGGAGCAGAGGAAGAGCACGAAGGACCTGGTTGGATGGTATCCGGGAGGCAACCGGACAGCCTGTGACGCCGGCAGTGCGAGAGACAGAGACCGAGCAAGGTGGAGCAGAGGAAGAGCACGAAGGACCTGGTTGGATGGTATCCGGGAGGCAACCGGACAGCCTGTGTCGCCGGCAGTGCGAGAGACAGAGACCGAGCAAGGTGGAGCAGAGGAAGAGCACGAAGGACCTGGTTGGATGGTATCCGGGAGGCAACCGGACAGCCTGTGACGCCGGCAGTGCGAGAGACAGAGACCGAGCAAGGTGGAGCAGAGGAAGAGCACGAAGGACCTGGTTGGATGGTATCCGGGAGGCAACCGGACAGCCTGTGTCGCCGGCAGTGCGAGAGACAGAGACCGAGCAAGGTGGAGCAGAGGAAGAGCACGAAGGACCTGGTTGGATGGTATCCGGGAGGCAACCGGACAGCCTGTGTCGCCGGCAGTGCGAGAGACAGAGACCGAGCAAGGTGGAGCAGAGGAAGAGCACGAAGGACCTGGTTGGATGGTATCCGGGAGGCAACCGGACAGCCTGTGTCGCCGGCAGTGCGAGAGACAGAGACCGAGCAAGGTGGAGCAGAGGAAGAGCACGAAGGACCTGGTTGGATGGTATCCGGGAGGCAACCGGACAGCCTGTGTCGCCGGCAGTGCGAGAGACAGAGACCGAGCAAGGTGGAGCAGAGGAAGAGCACGAAGGACCTGGTTGGATGGTATCCGGGAGGCAACCGGACAGCCTGTGTCGCCGGCAGTGCGAGAGACAGAGACCGAGCAAGGTGGAGCAGAGGAAGAGCACGAAGGACCTGGTTGGATGGTATCCGGGAGGCAACCGGACAGCCTGTGTCGCCGGCAGTGCGAGAGACAGAGACCGAGCAAGGTGGAGCAGAGGAAGAGCACGAAGGACCTGGTTGGATGGTATCCGGGAGGCAACCGGACAGCCTGTGTCGCCGGCAGTGCGAGAGACAGAGACCGAGCAAGGTGGAGCAGAGGAAGAGCACGAAGGACCTGGTTGGATGGTATCCGGGAGGCAACCGGACAGCCTGTGTCGCCGGCAGTGCGAGAGACAGAGACCGAGCAAGGTGGAGCAGAGGAAGAGCACGAAGGACCTGGTTGGATGGTATCCGGGAGGCAACCGGACAGCCTGTGTCGCCGGCAGTGCGAGAGACAGAGACCGAGCAAGGTGGAGCAGAGGAAGAGCACGAAGGACCTGGTTGGATGGTATCCGGGAGGCAACCGGACAGCCTGTGTCGCCGGCAGTGCGAGAGACAGAGACCGAGCAAGGTGGAGCAGAGGAAGAGCACGAAGGACCTGGTTGGATGGTATCCGGGAGGCAACCGGACAGCCTGTGACGCCGGCAGTGCGAGAGACAGAGACCGAGCAAGGTGGAGCAGAGGAAGAGCACGAAGGACCTGGTTGGATGGTATCCGGGAGGCAACCGGACAGCCTGTGACGCCGGCAGTGCGAGAGACAGAGACCGAGCAAGGTGGAGCAGAGGAAGAGCACGAAGGACCTGGTTGGATGGTATCCGGGAGGCAACCGGACAGCCTGTGACGCCGGCAGTGCGAGAGACAGAGACCGAGCAAGGTGGAGCAGAGGAAGAGCACGAAGGACCTGGTTGGATGGTATCCGGGAGGCAACCGGACAGCCTGTGTCGCCGGCAGTGCGAGAGACAGAGACCGAGCAAGGTGGAGCAGAGGAAGAGCACGAAGGACCTGGTTGGATGGTATCCGGGAGGCAACCGGACAGCCTGTGTCGCCGGCAGTGCGAGAGACAGAGACCGAGCAAGGTGGAGCAGAGGAAGAGCACGAAGGACCTGGTTGGATGGTATCCGGGAGGCAACCGGACAGCCTGTGTCGCCGGCAGTGCGAGAGACAGAGACCGAGCAAGGTGGAGCAGAGGAAGAGCACGAAGGACCTGGTTGGATGGTATCCGGGAGGCAACCGGACAGCCTGTGTCGCCGGCAGTGCGAGAGACAGAGACCGAGCAAGGTGGAGCAGAGGAAGAGCACGAAGGACCTGGTTGGATGGTATCCGGGAGGCAACCGGACAGCCTGTGACGCCGGCAGTGCGAGAGACAGAGACCGAGCAAGGTGGAGCAGAGGAAGAGCACGAAGGACCTGGTTGGATGGTATCCGGGAGGCAACCGGACAGCCTGTGTCGCCGGCAGTGCGAGAGACAGAGACCGAGCAAGGTGGAGCAGAGGAAGAGCACGAAGGACCTGGTTGGATGGTATCCGGGAGGCAACCGGACAGCCTGTGTCGCCGGCAGTGCGAGAGACAGAGACCGAGCAAGGTGGAGCAGAGGAAGAGCACGAAGGACCTGGTTGGATGGTATCCGGGAGGCAACCGGACAGCCTGTGTCGCCGGCAGTGCGAGAGACAGAGACCGAGCAAGGTGGAGCAGAGGAAGAGCACGAAGGACCTGGTTGGATGGTATCCGGGAGGCAACCGGACAGCCTGTGACGCCGGCAGTGCGAGAGACAGAGACCGAGCAAGGTGGAGCAGAGGAAGAGCACGAAGGACCTGGTTGGATGGTATCCGGGAGGCAACCGGACAGCCTGTGTCGCCGGCAGTGCGAGAGACAGAGACCGAGCAAGGTGGAGCAGAGGAAGAGCACGAAGGACCTGGTTGGATGGTATCCGGGAGGCAACCGGACAGCCTGTGACGCCGGCAGTGCGAGAGACAGAGACCGAGCAAGGTGGAGCAGAGGAAGAGCACGAAGGACCTGGTTGGATGGTATCCGGGAGGCAACCGGACAGCCTGTGACGCCGGCAGTGCGAGAGACAGAGACCGAGCAAGGTGGAGCAGAGGAAGAGCACGAAGGACCTGGTTGGATGGTATCCGGGAGGCAACCGGACAGCCTGTGACGCCGGCAGTGCGAGAGACAGAGACCGAGCAAGGTGGAGCAGAGGAAGAGCACGAAGGACCTGGTTGGATGGTATCCGGGAGGCAACCGGACAGCCTGTGTCGCCGGCAGTGCGAGAGACAGAGACCGAGCAAGGTGGAGCAGAGGAAGAGCACGAAGGACCTGGTTGGATGGTATCCGGGAGGCAACCGGACAGCCTGTGTCGCCGGCAGTGCGAGAGACAGAGACCGAGCAAGGTGGAGCAGAGGAAGAGCACGAAGGACCTGGTTGGATGGTATCCGGGAGGCAACGGACAGCCTGTGTCGCCGGCAGTGCGAGAGACAGAGACCGAGCAAGGTGGAGCAGAGGAAGAGCACGAAGGACCTGGTTGGATGGTATCCGGGAGGCAACCGGACAGCCTGTGTCGCCGGCAGTGCGAGAGACAGAGACCGAGCAAGGTGGAGCAGAGGAAGAGCACGAAGGACCTGGTTGGATGGTATCCGGGAGGCAACCGGACAGCCTGTGTCGCCGGCAGTGCGAGAGACAGAGACCGAGCAAGGTGGAGCAGAGGAAGAGCACGAAGGACCTGGTTGGATGGTATCCGGAGGCAACCGGACAGCCTGTGTCGCCGGCAGTGCGAGAGACAGAGACCGAGCAAGGTGGAGCAGAGGAAGAGCACGAAGGACCTGGTTGGATGGTATCCGGGAGGCAACCGGACAGCCTGTGTCGCCGGCAGTGCGAGAGACAGAGACCGAGCAAGGTGGAGCAGAGGAAGAGCACGAAGGACCTGGTTGGATGGTATCCGGGAGGCAACCGGACAGCCTGTGACGCCGGCAGTGCGAGAGACAGAGACCGAGCAAGGTGGAGCAGAGGAAGAGCACGAAGGACCTGGTTGGATGGTATCCGGGAGGCAACCGGACAGCCTGTGTCGCCGGCAGTGCGAGAGACAGAGACCGAGCAAGGTGGAGCAGAGGAAGAGCACGAAGGACCTGGTTGGATGGTATCCGGGAGGCAACCGGACAGCCTGTGTCGCCGGCAGTGCGAGAGACAGAGACCGAGCAAGGTGGAGCAGAGGAAGAGCACGAAGGACCTGGTTGGATGGTATCCGGGAGGCAACCGGACAGCCTGTGTCGCCGGCAGTGCGAGAGACAGAGACCGAGCAAGGTGGAGCAGAGGAAGAGCACGAAGGACCTGGTTGGATGGTATCCGGGAGGCAACCGGACAGCCTGTGTCGCCGGCAGTGCGAGAGACAGAGACCGAGCAAGGTGGAGCAGAGGAAGAGCACGAAGGACCTGGTTGGATGGTATCCGGGAGGCAACCGGACAGCCTGTGTCGCCGGCAGTGCGAGAGACAGAGACCGAGCAAGGTGGAGCAGAGGAAGAGCACGAAGGACCTGGTTGGATGGTATCCGGGAGGCAACCGGACAGCCTGTGTCGCCGGCAGTGCGAGAGACAGAGACCGAGCAAGGTGGAGCAGAGGAAGAGCACGAAGGACCTGGTTGGATGGTATCCGGGAGGCAACCGGACAGCCTGTGACGCCGGCAGTGCGAGAGACAGAGACCGAGCAAGGTGGAGCAGAGGAAGAGCACGAAGGACCTGGTTGGATGGTATCCGGGAGGCAACCGGACAGCCTGTGTCGCCGGCAGTGCGAGAGACAGAGACCGAGCAAGGTGGAGCAGAGGAAGAGCACGAAGGACCTGGTTGGATGGTATCCGGGAGGCAACCGGACAGCCTGTGTCGCCGGCAGTGCGAGAGACAGAGACCGAGCAAGGTGGAGCAGAGGAAGAGCACGAAGGACCTGGTTGGATGGTATCCGGGAGCAACCGGACAGCCTGTGTCGCCGGCAGTGCGAGAGACAGAGACCGAGCAAGGTGGAGCAGAGGAAGAGCACGAAGGACCTGGTTGGATGGTATCCGGGAGGCAACCGGACAGCCTGTGTCGCCGGCAGTGCGAGAGACAGAGACCGAGCAAGGTGGAGCAGAGGAAGAGCACGAAGGACCTGGTTGGATGGTATCCGGGAGGCAACCGGACAGCCTGTGTCGCCGGCAGTGCGAGAGACAGAGACCGAGCAAGGTGGAGCAGAGGAAGAGCACGAAGGACCTGGTTGGATGGTATCCGGAGGCAACCGGACAGCCTGTGACGCCGGCAGTGCGAGAGACAGAGACCGAGCAAGGTGGAGCAGAGGAAGAGCACGAAGGACCTGGTTGGATGGTATCCGGGAGGCAACCGGACAGCCTGTGTCGCCGGCAGTGCGAGAGACAGAGACCGAGCAAGGTGGAGCAGAGGAAGAGCACGAAGGACCTGGTTGGATGGTATCCGGGAGGCAACCGGACAGCCTGTGTCGCCGGCAGTGCGAGAGACAGAGACCGAGCAAGGTGGAGCAGAGGAAGAGCACGAAGGACCTGGTTGGATGGTATCCGGGAGGCAACCGGACAGCCTGTGTCGCCGGCAGTGCGAGAGACAGAGACCGAGCAAGGTGGAGCAGAGGAAGAGCACGAAGGACCTGGTTGGATGGTATCCGGGAGGCAACCGGACAGCCTGTGTCGCCGGCAGTGCGAGAGACAGAGACCGAGCAAGGTGGAGCAGAGGAAGAGCACGAAGGACCTGGTTGGATGGTATCCGGGAGGCAACCGGACAGCCTGTGTCGCCGGCAGTGCGAGAGACAGAGACCGAGCAAGGTGGAGCAGAGGAAGAGCACGAAGGACCTGGTTGGATGGTATCCGGGAGGCAACCGGACAGCCTGTGTCGCCGGCAGTGCGAGAGACAGAGACCGAGCAAGGTGGAGCAGAGGAAGAGCACGAAGGACCTGGTTGGATGGTATCCGGGAGGCAACCGGACAGCCTGTGTCGCCGGCAGTGCGAGAGAAGAGACAGAGACCGAGCAAGGTGGAGCAGAGGAAGAGCACGAAGGACCTGGTTGGATGGTATCCGGGAGGCAACCGGACAGCCTGTGACGCCGGCAGTGCGAGAGACAGAGACCGAGCAAGGTGGAGCAGAGAAGAGCACGAAGGACCTGGTTGGATGGTATCCGGGAGGCAACCGGACAGCCTGTGTCGCCGGCAGTGCGAGAGACAGAGACCGAGCAAGGTGGAGCAGAGGAAGAGCACGAAGGACCTGGTTGGATGGTATCCGGGAGGCAACCGGACAGCCTGTGACGCCGGCAGTGCGAGAGACAGAGACCGAGCAAGGTGGAGCAGAGGAAGAGCACGAAGGACCTGGTTGGATGGTATCCGGGAGGCAACCGGACAGCCTGTGTCGCCGGCAGTGCGAGAGACAGAGACCGAGCAAGGTGGAGCAGAGGAAGAGCACGAAGGACCTGGTTGGATGGTATCCGGGAGGCAACCGGACAGCCTGTGTCGCCGGCAGTGCGAGAGACAGAGACCGAGCAAGGTGGAGCAGAGGAAGAGCACGAAGGACCTGGTTGGATGGTATCCGGGAGGCAACCGGACAGCCTGTGTCGCCGGCAGTGCGAGAGACAGAGACCGAGCAAGGTGGAGCAGAGGAAGAGCACGAAGGACCTGGTTGGATGGTATCCGGGAGGCAACCGGACAGCCTGGTACGCCGGCAGTGCGAGAGACAGAGACCGAGCAAGGTGGAGCAGAGGAAGAGCACGAAGGACCTGGTTGGATGGTATCCGGGAGGCAACCGGACAGCCTGTGTCGCCGGCAGTGCGAGAGACAGAGACCGAGCGAGGGGGAGCAAGGAAGAGCACGAAGGACCTGGTTGGATGGTATCCGGGAGGCAACCGGACAGCCTGTGTCGCCGGCAGTGCGAGAGACAGAGACCGAGCAAGGTGGAGCAGAGGAAGAGCACGAAGGACCTGGTTGGATGGTATCCGGGAGGCAACCGACAGCCTGTGTCGCCGGCAGTGCGAGAGACAGAGACGAGCAAGTGGAGCACGGAAGCGACGTAGGACCTGGTTGGAAGGTATCCGGAGAAACCGGACAGCCGTGACCCGGCATGTGCGAGAGACAAACCGAGCAAGGTGGAGCAGAGGAAGAGCACGAAGGACCTGTTGGATGGTATCCGGGAGGCAACCGGACAGCCTGTGACGCCGGCAGTGCGAGAGACAGAGACCGAGCAAGGTGGAGCAGAGGAAGAGCACGAAGGACCCTGGTTGGATGGTATCCGGGAGGCAACCGACAGCCTGTGACGCCGGCAGTGCGAGAGACAGAGACCGAGCAAGGTGGAGCAGAGGAAGAGCACGAAGGACCTGGTTGGGATGGTATCCGGGAGGCAACCGGACAGCCTGTGTCGCCGGCAGTGCGAGAGACAGAGACCGAGCAAGGTGAGCAGAGGAAGAGCACGAAGGACCTGGTTGGATGGTATCCGGAGGCAACCGTACAGCCTGTGACGCCGGCAGTGCGAGAGACAGAGACCAAGCAAGGTGGAGCAGAGGAAGAGCACGAAGGACCTGGTTGGATGGTATCCTGGGAGGCAACCGGACAGCCTGTGACGCCGGCAAGGTGCGAGAGACAGAGACCGAGCAAGGTGGAGCAGAGGAAGAGCACGAAGGACCTGGTTGGAATGGTACATCCGGGAGGCAACCGGACAGCCTGTGACGCCGGCAGTGCGAGAGACAGAGAGCGCTTCGAGCAATGTGGAGATCAAAGGAAGAGCACGAATAGGACCTGGTTGGATGGTATCGTCCTTACGTCATCCGCTCGTCACTACGATCCACGAGTTCGCACACGAGAGGGAGGCAACCGGACAGCCAGTGACCGCCGGCAGTGCGAGAGACAGAGACCGTGCAAGGTGTGAGCAGAGGAAGAGCACCGAAGACACTGGTTGGATGGTATCGGGAGGGCAACCGGACAGCCTGAGGAACGCCGGCAGTGGGGGGGGGGGGGGGGGCGAGAGACAGAGAACCGAGCAAGGTGGAGCAGAGGAAGAGCACGAAGGACCTGGTTGGATTGGTATCCGGGAGTGCAACCGGACAGCCCTGTGACGCCGGCATATGCGAGAGACAGAGACCGAGCAAGGTGGAGCAAGAGGAAGAGGCACGAAGGACCTGGTATGGATGGTATCCGGGAGGCCAACCGGACAGCCTGTGTCGCCGGCAGTGCGAGAGACAGAGACCGAGCCAATGGTGGAGCAGAAGGAAGAGCAGCACGAAGGACCTGGTTTGGATGCGGTATCCCGGGATGGCAACCGGACAGCCTGTGTCGCCGGCAGTGCGAGAGACAGAGACCGAGCAAGAGGTGGAGCAGAGGAAGAAGCATCGAAGAACCTGGTTGGATGGTATCTCCTGGGAGGCAACCGGACAGCCTGTGACGCGGGGTTCGTGGGGCAGTGCGAGAGACAGAGAACCGAGCAAGGGTGGAGCAAGAAGGAAGAGCACGAAGGACCTGGATGATAGGTATCCGGGAGGCCAACCGGACAGCCTGTGTCGCCGGCAGTGCGAGAGACAGAGATCGAGCAAGGTGGAGCAGAGGAAGAGCACGAAGGACCTGGTTCGGTGGTATCCGGGAGGCCAACCGGACAGCCTTTGAACGCCGCAGTGCGAGAGACAGAGACCGCGTCAAGGTGGAGCAGAGGAAGAGCACGAAGGACCTGGTATTGGATGGGTATCCGGGAGGCCAACCGGACAGCCTGTTGAACGCCGGCAGTGCGAGAGACAGTGATCGAGCAAGGTGAGCAGAGGAAGAGCACTACAACAGTAACCAAGCGAAGACTCAGTTGATGGAATCCGGAGGCACCGTACAGCCTGTGACGCCGGCAAGTGGGTGCGAGAGACAGAAGACCGAGCAAGGTGGAGCAGAGGAAGACACGAAGACTGGTGGATGGTACCGTGAGGCAACCGGACAGCCTGTCCGCCGGCATTTGCGCAGACAGAGACGAGCAAGGAGGAGCAGAGAAGAGCACGAAGGACCTGGTTGATGGTAGCCGGGAGCAACCGACACCCTGTTGTCGCCGGCAGTGCGAGAGACAGAGACCCGAGCAAGGTGGAGCAGAGGAAGAGCACGAAGGACCTTGTTGATGGTATCCGGGAGGCAACCGGACAGCCTGTGTCCGCCTGGCATGCGAGAGACAGAGACCGATCAAGTGGAGCAGAGGAAAGCACGACGGACCTGGTATGGATGGTATCCGGGAGCAACCGGACAGCCTGTGTCGCCGGCATGCGAAGAACAGAATACCGAGCAAGGTGGAGCAGATGAAGAGCACGAAGGACCTGGGATGGTCTCCGGTAGGCAAACCGGACAGCCTGTGTCGCCGGCAGTGCCGAGAGACAGACCGAGCAGGTGGAGCAGAGGAAAGAGCACGAAGGACCTGGTTGAATGATCCGGGAGGCGACCGGACAGCCTGTGTCGCCGTCAGTGCGAGAGACAGAGAACGAGCAAGGTGGAGGCAGAGAAAGCACGAAGGACCTGGTTGGATGTAACGGGGAGGCCACCGGACAGCCTGTGACGGCCGGCAGTGCTAGAGACATAGACCGTAGCAAGGGTGGAGCAGAGGAAAGCACGAATGACCTGGTTGATGGTATCCGTGAGCAACCCGACAGCCTGTGTCGCCGGCAGTGCGAGAGACAGAGACGCGAGCAAGGCTGGAGCAGAAGGAAGAGCACGAAGGACCTGGTTGGATGGTATCCGGGAGGCAACCGGGACAGCCTGTGACGCCGGCAGTGCGAGAGACCCGAATGACCGAGCAAGGTGAGCAGAGGAAGAGCACGAAGGACCATGGTTGGATGGTATCCGGAGGCAACCGGACAGCCCTTGTGACGCAGGCAGTGCGAGAGAACAGAGACCGAGCAAGGTGGAGCAGAGGAAGAGCACGAAGGACCAGGTTTGGTTGGAATGGTAAACGGGGAGGCAACCGACAGCCTGTGACGCCGGCAGTGCGGATGAGGACAGAAGACCCGAGCAATGTGGAGGGCAGAGGAAAGAGCACGAAGGACCTGTTGGATGGTATCCGGGAGGCAACCCGGACAGCCTGTGTCGCCGGCAGTGCGAGAGACAGAGACCGAGCAAGGTGGAGCAGAGGAAAGCACGAAATGACCTGGTTGGATGGTATCCGGAGGGCCAACTGGGACAGCTGTGTCGCCGGCAGTGCGAGAGGACAGAAAGACGCGAGCAAGGTGGAAGCAGAGGAAGAGCACGAAGGACCTGTTGGATGGGGTAATCCGGGAGGTCAAGACCGGACAGCCCTGTGTGACGCCGGCCAGTGCGAGAGACAGAAGACTCGAGCAAGGTGGAGCAGAGGAGAGAGGCACGAAGAACCTGGTTGGATGGTATCCGGGAGGCAACCGACAGCCTGTGTCGCCGGCAGTGCGAGAGACAGAGACCCGAGCAAGGTGGGAGCAGAGGAAGAGCACGAAGGACAATCCTGGTTGGATGGTATCCGGGAGGACAACCGGACAGCCTGTGTCGCCGGCAGTGCGAGAGACAGAAGACCGAGCAAGTGGAGCAGAAGGAAGAGAGCACGAAGGACCTGGTTGGATGGTATCCGGGAGGCAACCGGACAGCCTGTGACGCGCGGCAGTGCGGAGAGACAGAGACCGAGCAAGGTGGAGCAGAGGAAGAGCACGAAGGACCTGGTTGGATGGTATCCGGAGGCAACCGGACAGCCTGTGTCGCCGGCAGTGCGAGAGACAGAGACCGAGCAAGGTGGAGCAGAGGAAGAGCACGAAGATACCTGGTTTGGATGGTATCCGGGAGGCAACCGGACAGCCTGTGTCGTGCCACGGCAGTGCGAGAGACAGAAAGGCACAAGAGCACATACGAGGCGGGGAGGAGTACCAGAGAAAAGGAGAAGAAAGAGAGGACCGAGCAAGGTGGAGCAGAGGAAGAGCGACACCGTAGAGGAAGAACCTCGTTCCGATGGTATCGCCCCCTGCCGTGAGGCAACCGGACTCGCGCCTGTGACGCCGGCTAGTACCGTCGAGAGGGCGCCAAAGCTAGCCCGCATCGTCTCCCTCCTCCTTCTACACACTCACGCTCTTACGTCTTCCTCCTCCCGCTTCAGCCCCCTCTTTGCTATCGCACCTCCCTCTAGATTTATCCCACCCGACCTCCGGCTCGCGCCGCGCCTCCGTCCCTCGCCCACGCTTCACAAGCCTCCCGCGACAGAGACCGAGCAAGGTGGAGCAGAGGAGAGCAAAAAAAAAAAAAAAACGAAGGACCTGGTTGGATGGTATCCGGGAGGCAACCGGATAAAACAGCCTGTGTCGCCGGCAGTGCGAGAGAAAAAAAGAAAAAAAAAAGAGAGAAAACAATACAAAAAAAGAAACACAGAGCACCGAGCAAAGGTGGAGCAGAGGAAGAGCACGAAAGGACCTGGTTGGATGGTATTCCGGGAGGCTAAACCGGACAGCCTGTGTCGCCGGCAGTGCGAGAGACAGAGACCGAGCAAGGTGGAGCAAGAGGAAAGAGCACGAAAGGACCTGGTTGGATGGTATCCGGGAGGCAACCGGACAGCCTGTGACGCCGGCAGGTGCGAGAGACAGAGACCGAGCAAGGTGGAGCAGAGGAAGAGCACGAAGGACCTGGTTGGATGGTATCCGGGAGGCAACCGGACAGCCTGTGTCGCCCGGCAGTGCGAGAGACAGAGACCGAGCAAAGGTGGTAGCAGAGGAAAGGGAGCACGAAAGGACCTGGTTGGATGGTATCCCGGGAGGCAACCGGACAGCCTGTTGTCGCCGGCAGTGGCGAGAGACAGAGACCGAGCAAGGTGGAGCAGAGGGAAGAGCACGAAGGACCCTCCTGGTTGGATGGTAATCCGGGAGGCAACCGGACAGCCTGTGTCGCCGGCAGTGCGAGAGACAGAGACCGAGCAAGGTGGAGTCAGAGGAAGAGCACGAAGGACCTGGGTTTGGATGGTATCCGGTGAGGCAACCGACGGACAGCCTGTGGACGCCGGCAGTGCGAGAGACAGAGACCGAGCAAGGTGGAGCAGAGGAAGAGCACGAAAGGAACCTGGTTGGATGGTATCCGGAGGAGCAACCGACAGCCTGTGACGCCGGCAGTGCGAGAGACAGAGACCGAGCAAGGTGGAGCAGAGGAAGAGCACGAAGGACACTGTTGGATGGTATCCGGGAGGCAACCGGACAAGCCTGTGTCGCCGGCCCAGTGCGAAGACAGAGACCGGAGCAAGTGAGCACAGAGGAAGAGCACGAAGGACCTGGTTGGATGGTATACGGGAGGCAACCACCGGACAGCATGTGTCGCCGGCAGTGCTAGAGACAGAGACCGAGCAAAGTGGAGCAGAGGAAGAGCACGAAGGACCTGAGGTTGGATGGTATCCCAGGGAGGCTAACCGACAGCCTGTGGTCGCCGGCCAGTGCGAGAGACAGAGACCGAGCAAGGTGGAAGCAGAGGAAGAGCACGAAGGACCTGGTTGGATGTATCCGGGAGGCAACCGACAGCCTGTGTCCGCCGGCAGTGCGAGAGACAGAGACCGAGCAAGGTGGAGCAGAGGGAGAGCACGAAGGACCTGGTTGGATGGTATCCGGGAGGCAACCGGACAGCCTGTGACGCCGGCAGTGCGAGAGACAGAGACCGAGCAAGGTGGAGCAGAGGAAGAGCACGAAGGACCTGGTTGGATGGTATCCGGGAGGCAACCGGACAGCCTGTGTCGCCGGCAGTGCGAGAGACAGAGACCGAGCAAGGTGGAGCAGAGGAAGAGCACGAAGGACCTGGTTGGATGGTATCCGGGAGGCAACCGGACAGCCTGTGTCGCCGGCAGTGCGAGAGACAGAGACCGAGCAAGGTGGAGCAGAGGAAGAGCACGAAGGACCTGGTTGGATGGTAATCCGGGAGGCAACCGGACAGCCTGTGTCGCCGGCAGTGCGAGAGACAGAGAACGAGCAAGGTGGAGCAGAGGCAGAGCACGAAGGACCTGGTTGGATGGTATCCGGGAGTCAACCGGACAGCCTGTGTCGCCGGCAGTGCGAGAGACAGAGACCGAGCAAGGTGGAGCAGAGGAAGAGCTCGAAGGACCTGGTTGGATGGTATCCGGGAGGCAACCGGACAGCCTGTGTCGCCGGCAGTGCGAGAGAACAGAGACCGAGCAAGGTGGAGCAGAGGAAGAGCACGAAGGACCTGGTTGGATGGTATCCGGGAGGCAACCGACAGCCTGTGCTCCCCACGCCGGCAGTGCGAGAGACAGAGACCGAGCAAGGTGGAGCAGAGGAAGAGCACGAAGGACCTGGTTGGATGGTATCCGGAGGCAACCGGACAGCCTGTGTCGCCGGCAGTGCGAGAGACAGAGACCGAGCAAGGTGGAGCAGAGGAAAGCACGAAGGACCTGGTTGGATGGTATCCGGGAGGCAACCGGACAGCCTGTGTCGCCGGCAGTGCGAGAGACAGAGACCGAGCAAGGTGGAGCAGAGGAAGAGCACGAAGGACCTGGTTGGATCGTATCCGGAGGCAACCGGACAGCCTGTGACGCCGGCAGTGCGAGAGACAGAGACCGAGCAAGGTGGAGCAGAGGAAGAGCACGAAGGACCTGTTGGATGGTATCCGGGAGGCAACCGACAGCCTGTGTCGCCGGCAGTGCGAGAGACAGAGACCGAGCAAGGTGGAGCAGAGGAAGAGCACGAAGGACCTGGTTGGATGGTATCCGGGAGGCAACCGACAGCCTGTGTCGCCGGCAGTGCGAGAGACAGAGACCGAGCAAGGTGGAGCAGAGGAAGAGCACGAAGGACCTGGTTGGATGGTATCCGGGAGGCAACCGGACAGCCTGTGTCGCCGGCAGTGCGAGAGACAGAGACCGAGCAAGGTGGAGCAGAGGAAGAGCACGAAGGACCTGGTTGGATGGTATCCGGGAGGCAACCGACAGCCTGTGTCGCCGGCAGTGCGAGAGACAGAGACCGAGCAAGGTGGAGCAGAGGAAGAGCACGAAGGACCTGGTTGGATGGTATCCGGGAGGCAACCGGACAGCCTGTGTCGCCGGCAGTGCGAGAGACAGAAGACCGAGCAAGGTGGAGCAGAGGAAGAGCACGAAGGACCTGGTTGGATGGTATCCGGGGAGACAACCGGACAGCCTGTGTCGCCGGCAGTGCGAGAGACAGAAGACCGAGCAAGGTGGAGCAGAGGAAGAGCACGAAGGACCTGGTTGGATGGTATCCGGGAGGCAACCGGACAGCCTGTGTCGCCGGCAGTGCGAGAGACAGAGACCGAGCAAGGTGGAGCAGAGGAAGAGCACGAAGGACCTGGTTGGATGGTATCCGGGAGGCAACCGGACAGCCTGTGACGCCGGCAGTGCGAGAGACAGAGACCGAGCAAGGTGGAGCAGAGGAAGAGCACGAAGGACCTGGTTGGATGTATCCGGGAGGCAACCGACAGCCTGTGTCGCCGGCAGTGCGAGAGACAGAGACCGAGCAAGGTGGAGCAGAGGAAGAGCACGAAGGACCTGGTTGGATGGTATCCGGGAGGCAACCGGACAGCCTGTGTCGCCGGCAGTGCGAGAGACAGAGACCGAGCAAGGTGGAGCAGAGGAAGAGCACGAAGGACCTGGTTGGATGGTATCCGGGAGGCAACCGACAGCCTGTGACGCCGGCAGTGCGAGAGACAGAGACCGAGCAAGGTGGAGCAGAGGAAGAGCACGAAGGACCTGGTTGGATGGTATCCGGGAGGCAACCGGACAGCCTGTGTCGCCGGCAGTGCGAGAGACAGAGACCGAGCAAGGTGGAGCAGAGGAAGAGCACGAAGGACCTGGTTGGATGGTATCCGGGAGGCAACCGGACAGCCTGTGTCGCCGGCAGTGCGAGAGACAGAGACCGAGCAAGGTGGAGCAGAGGAAGAGCACGAAGGACCTGGTTGGATGGTATCCGGGAGGCAACCGGACAGCCTGTGACGCCGGCAGTGCGAGAGACAGAGACCGAGCAAGGTGGAGCAGAGGAAGAGCACGAAGGACCTGGTTGGATGGTATCCGGGAGGCAACCGGACAGCCTGTGTCGCCGGCAGTGCGAGAGACAGAGACCGAGCAAGGTGGAGCAGAGGAAGAGCACGAAGGACCTGGTTGGATGGTATCCGGGAGGCAACCGGACAGCCTGTGTCGCCGGCAGTGCGAGAGACAGAGACCGAGCAAGGTGGAGCAGAGGAAGAGCACGAAGGACCTGGTTGGATGGTATCCGGGAGGCAACCGGACAGCCTGTGTCCGCCGGGCAGTGCGAGAGACAGAGACCGAGCAAGGTGGAGCAGAGGAAGAGCACGAAGGACCTGGTTGGATGGTATCCGGGAGGCAACCGGACAGCCTGTGACGCCGGCAGTGCGAGAGACAGAGACCGAGCAAGGTGGAGCAGAGGAAGAGCACGAAGACCTGGTTGGATGGTATCCGGGAGGCAACCGGACAGCCTGTGTCGCCGGCAGTGCGAGAGACAGAGACCGAGCAAGGTGGAGCAGAGGAAGAGCACGAAGGACCTGGTTGGATGGTATCCGGGAGGCAACCGGACAGCCTGTGTCGCCGGCAGTGCGAGAGACAGAGACCGAGCAAGGTGGAGCAGAGGAAGAGCACGAAGGACCTGGTTGGATGGTATCCGGGAGGCAACCGGACAGCCTGTGGACGCCGGCAGTGCGAGAGACAGAGACCGAGCAAGGTGGAGCAGAGGAAGAGCACGAAGGACCTGGTTGGATGGTATCCGGGAGGCAACCGGACAGCCTGTGACGCCGGCAGTGCGAGAGACAGAGACCGAGCAAGGTGGAGCAGAGGAAGAGCACGAAGGACCTGGTTGGATGGTATCCGGGAGGCAACCGGACAGCCTGTGTCGCCGGCAGTGCGAGAGACAGAAGACCGAGCAAGGTGGAGCAGAGGAAGAGCACGAAGGACCTGGTTGGATGGTATCCGGGAGGCAACCGGACAGCCTGTGTCGCCGGCAGTGCGAGAGACAGAGACCGAGCAAGGTGGAGCAGAGGAAGAGCACGAAGGACCTGGTTGGATGGTATCCGGGAGGCAACCGACAGCCTGTGACGCCGGCAGTGCGAGAGACAGAGACCGAGCCAGGGGGAGCAGAGGACGAGCACGAAGGACCTGGGTGGATGGTATCCGGGAGGCCACCGGACAGCCTGTGTCGCCGGCAGTGCGAGAGACAGAGATCGAGCAAGGTGGACCAGAGGAAGAGCACGAAGGACCTGGTTGGATGGTATCCGGGAGGCAACCGGACAGCCTGTGTCGCCGGCCGTGCGAGAGACAGAGACCGAGCAAGGTGGAGCAGAGGAAGAGCACGAAGGACCTGGTTGGATGTATCCGGAGGCAACCGGACAGCCTGTGTCGCCGGCAGTTGCGAGAGACAGAGACCGAGAAAGGCGGAGCAGAGGAAGAGCACGAAGGACCTGGTTGGATGGTCTCCGGGAGGCAACCGACAGCCTGTGTCGCCGGCAGTGCGAGAGACAGAGACCGAGCAAGGTGGAGCAGAGGAAGAGCACGAAGGACCTGGTTTGGATGGTATCCGGAGGCAACCGGACAGCCTGTGACGCCGGCAGTGCGAGAGACAGAGACCGAGCAAGGTGGAAGCAGAGGAAGAGCACGAAGACCTGGTTGGATGGTATCCGGGAGGCAACCGGACAGCCTGTGTCGCCGGCAGTGCGAGAGACAGAGACCGAGCAAGGTGGAGCAGAGGAAGAGCACGAAGGACCTGGTTGATGGTATCCGGGAGCAACCTGACAGCCTGTGTCGCCGGCAGTGCGAGAGACAGAGACCGAGCAAGGTGGAGCAGAGGAAGAGCACGAAGACCTGTTGGATGTATCCGGAGCAACCGGACAGCCTGTGACGCCGGCAGTGCGAGAGACAGAGACCGAGCAAGGTGGAGCAGAGGAAGACACGAAGGACCTGGTTGGATGGTATCCGGGAGGCGACCGGACAGCCTGTGACGCCGGCAGTGCGAGAGACAGAGACCGAGCAAGGTGGAGCAGAGGAAGAGCACGAAGGACCTGGTTGATGGTATCCGGGAGGCAACCGGACAGCCTGTGTCGCCGGCAGTGCGAGAGACAGAGACCGAGCAAGGTGGAGCAGAGGAAGAGCACACGAAGGACCTGGTTGGATGGTATCCGGGAGGCAACCGGACAGCCTGTTGACGCCGGCAGTGCGAGAGACAGAGACCGAGCAAGGTGGAGCAGAGGAAGAGCACGTAGGACGTGTTGGATGTATCCGGGAGCAACCGGACAGCCTGTGTCGCCGGCAGTGCGAGAGACAGAGACCGAGCAAGGTGGAGCAGAGGAAGAGCACGAAGGACCTGGTTGGATGGTTATCCGGGAGGCAACCGGACAGCCTGTACGCCGGCAGTGCGAGAGACAGAGACCGAGCAAGGTGGAGCAGAGGAAGAGCACGAAGGACCTGGTTGGATGGTATCCGGGAGACAACCGGACAGCCTGTGTCGCCGGCAGTGCGAGAGACAGAGACCGAGCAAGTGGAGCAGAGGAAGAGCACGAAGGACCTGTTGGATGGTATCCGGGAGGCAACCGACAGCCTGTGTCGCCGGCAGTGCGAGAGACAGAGACCGAGCAAGTGGAGCAAGGAAGAGCACGAAGGACCTGGTTGGATGGTATCCGGGAGGCAACCGGACAGCCTGTGACGCCGGCAGTGCGAGAGACAGAGACCGAGCAAGGTGGAGCAGAGGAAGAGCACGAAGGACCTGGTTGGATGGTATCCGGGAGGCAACCGGACAGCCTGTGACGCCGGCAGTGCGAGAGACAGAGACCGAGCAAGGTGGAGCAGAGGAAGAGCACGAAGGACCTGGTTGGATGGTATCCGGGAGGCAACCGGACAGCCTGTGTCGCCGGCAGTGCGAGAGACAGAGACCGAGCAAGGTGGAGCAGAGGAAGAGCACGAAGGACCTGGTTGATGTATCCGGGAGGCAACCGGACAGCCTGTGTCGCCGGCAGTGCGAGAGACAGAGACCGAGCAAGGTGGAGCAGAGGAAGAGCACGAAGGACCTGGTTGGATGGTATCCGGGAGGCAACCGACCGCCTGTGTCGCCGGCAGTGCGAGAGACAGAGACCGAGCAAGGTGGAGCAGAGGAAGAGCACGAAGGACCTGGTTGGATGGTATCCGGGAGGCAACCGGACAGCCTGTGACGCCGGCAGTGCGAGAGACAGAGACCGAGCAAGGTGGAGCAGAGGAAGAGCACGAAGGACCTGGTTGGATGGTATCCGGGAGGCAACCGGACAGCCTGTGACGCCGGCAGTGCGAGAGACAGAGACCGAGCAAGGTGGAGCAGAGGAAGAGCACGAAGGACCTGGTTGGATGGTATCCGGAGGCAACCGGACAGCCTTTGTCGCCGGCAGTGCGAGAGACAGAGACCGAGCAAGGTGGAGCAGAGAAGAGCACGAAGGACCTGGTTGGATGGTATCCGGGAGGCAACCGGACAGCCTGTGACGCCGGCAGTGCGATAGACAGAGACCGCGCAAGGTGGGAGCAGAGGAAGAGCACGAAGGACCTGTTGGATGGTATCCGGGAGGCAACCGGACAGCCTGTGTCGCCGGCAGTGCGAGAGACAGAGACCGAGCAAGGTGGAGCAGAGGAAGAGCCACGAAGGACCTGGTTGGATGGTATCCGGGAGGCAACCGGACAGCCTGTGTCGCCGGCAGTGCGAGAGACAGAGACCGAGCAAGGTGGAGCAGAGGAAGAGCACGAAGGACCTGGTTGGATGGTATCCGGGAGGCAACCGACAGCCTGTGTCGCCGGCAGTGCGAGAGACAGAGACCGAGCAAGGTGGACAGAGGAAAGCACGAAGACCTGGTTTGGATGGTATCCGGGAGGCAACCGGACAGCCTGTGTCGCCGGCAGTGCGAGAGACAGAGACCGAGCAAGGTGGAGCAGAGGAAGAGCACGAAGGACCTGGTTGGATGGTATCCGGGAGGCAACCGGACAGCCTGTGACGCCGGCAGTGCGAGAGACAGAGACCGAGCAAGGTGGAGCAGAGGAAGAGCACGAAGGACCTGGTTGGATGGTATCCGGGAGGCAACCGGACAGCCTGTGTCGCCGGCAGTGCGAGAGACAGAGACCGACAAGGTGGAGCAGAGGAAGAGCACGAAGGACCTGGTTGGATGGTATCCGGGAGGCAACCGGACAGCCTGTGTCGCCGGCAGTGCGAGAGACAGAGACCGAGCAAGGTGGAGCAGAGGAAGAGCACGAAGGACCTGGTTGGATGGTATCCGGAGGCAACCGGACAGCCTGTGTCGCCGGCAGTGCGAGAGACAGAAGACCGACAAGGTGGAGCAGAGGAAGAGCACGAAGGACCTGGTTGGATGGTATCCGGGAGGCAACCGACAGCCTGTGTCGCCGCAGTGCGAGAGACAGAACCGAGCAAGGTGGAGCAGAGGAAGAGCACGAAGGACCTGGTTGGATGGTATCCGGGAGGCAACCGGACAGCCTGTGTCGCCGGCAGTGCGAGAGACAGAGACCGAGCAAGGTGGAGCAGAGGAAGAGCACGAAGGACCTGGTTGATGGTATCCGGGAGGCAACCGACAGCCTGTGACGCCGGCAGTGCGAGAGACAGAGACCGAGCAAGGTGGAGCAGAGGAAGAGCACGAAGGACCTGGTTGATGGTATCCGGAGGCAACCGGACAGCCTGTGACGCCGGCAGTGCGAGAGACAGAGACCGAGCAAGGTGGAGCAGAGGAAGAGCACGAAGGACCTGGTTGGATGGTATCCGGGAGGCAACCGGACAGCCTGTGTCGCCGGCAGTGCGAGAGACAGAATACCGAGCAAGGTGGAGCAGAGGAAGAGCACGAAGGACCTGGTTGTATGGTATCCGGGAGGCAACCGGACAGCCTGTGACGCCGGCAGTGCGAGAGACAGAGACCGAGCAAGGTGGAGCAGAGGAAGAGCACGAAGGACCTGGTTGGATGGTATCCGGGAGGCAACCGGACAGCCTGTGTCGCCGGCAGTGCGAGAGACAGAGACCGAGCAAGGTGGAGCAGAGAAGAGCACGAAGGACCTGGTTGGATGGTATCCGGGAGGCAACCGGACAGCCTGTGTCGCCGGCAGTGCGAGAGACAGAGACCGAGCAAGTGGAGCAGAGGAAGAGCACGAAGGACCTGGTTGGATGGTAATCCGGAGGCAACCGGACAGCCTGTGTCGCCGGCAGTGCGAGAGACAGAGACCGACAAGGTGGAGCAGAGGAAGAGCACGAAGGACCTGGTTGGATGGTATCCGGGAGGCAACCGGACAGCCTGTGTCGCCGGCAGTGCGAGAGACAGAGACCGAGCAAGGTGGAGCAGAGGAAGAGCACGAAGGACCTGGTTGGATGGTATCCGGGAGGCAACCGGACAGCCTGTGTCGCCGGCAGTGCGAGAGACAGAGACCGAGCAAGGAGGAGCAGAGGAAGAGCACGAAGGACCTGGTTGGATGGTATCCGGGAGGCAACCGGACAGCCTGTGTCGCCGGCAGTGCGAGAGACAGAGACCGAGCAAGGTGGAGCAGAGGAAGAGCACGAAGGACCTGGTTGGATGGTATCCGGGAGGCAACCGGACAGCCTGTGTCGCCGGCAGTGCGAGAGACAGAGACCGAGCAAGGTGGAGCAGAGGAAGAACACGAAGGACCTGGTTGGATGTATCCGGGAGGCAACCGACAGCCTGTACGCCGGCAGTGCGAGAGACAGAGACCGAGCAAGGTGGAGCAGAGAGAGCACGAAGGACCTGGTTGGATGGTATCCGGAGGCAACCGACAGCCTGTGTCGCCGGCAGTGCGAGAGACAGAGACCGAGCAAGGTGGAGCAGAGAAGAGCACGAAGGACCTGGTTGGATGGTATCCGGGAGGCAACCGACAGCCTGTGACGCCGGCAGTGCGAGAGACAGAGACCGAGCAAGGTGGAGCATAGGAAGAGCACGAAGGACCTGGTTTGATGGTATCCGGGAGGCAACCGACAGCCTGTGTCGCCGGCAGTGCGAGAGACAGAGACCGAGCAAGGTGGAGCAGAGGAAGAGCACGAAGGACCTGGTTGGATGGTATCCGGGAGGCAACCGGACAGCCTGTGTCGCCGGCAGTGCGAGAGACAGAGACCGAGCAAGGTGGAGCAGAGGAAGAGCACGAAGGACCTGGTAGGATGTATCCGGAGGCAACCGGACAGCCTGTGTCGCCGGCAGTGCGAGAGACAGAGACCGAGCAAGGTGGAGCAGAGGAAGAGCACGAAGGACCTGTTGGATGGTATCCGGAGGCAACCGGACAGCCTGTGTCGCCGGCAGTGCGAGAGACAGAGACCGAGCAAGGTGGAGCAGAGAAGAGCACGAAGGACCTGGTTATGGTATCCGGGAGGCAACCGGACAGCCTGTGACGCCGGCAGTGCGAAGACAGAGACCGAGCAAGGTGGAGCAGAGGAAGAGCACGAAGGACCTGGTTGGATGGTATCCGGGAGGCAACCGACAGCCTGTGTCGCCGGCAGTGCGAGAGACAGAGACCGAGCAAGGTGGAGCAGAGGGAGAGCACGAAGGACCTGGTTGGATGGTATCCGGGAGGCAACCGGACAGCCTGTGACGCCGGCAGTGCGAGAGACAGAGACAGACCAAGGTGGAGCAGAGGAAGAGCACGAAGGACCTGGTTGGAATGGTATCCGGGAGGCAACCGGACAGCCTGTGTCGCCGGCAGTGCGAGAGACAGAGACCGAGCAAGGTGGAGCAGAGGAAGAGCACGAAGGACCTGGTTGGATGGTATCCGAGGCAACCGGACAGCCTGTGTCGCCGGCAGTGCGAGAGACAGAGACCGAGCAAGGTGAGCAGAGGTAGAGCACGAAGGACCTGGTTGGATGGTATCCGGGAGGCAACCGACAGCCTGTGTCGCCGGCAGTGCGAGAGACAGAGACCGAGCAAGGTGGAGCAGAGGGAGAGCACGAAGGACCTGGTTGGATGGTATCCGGGAGGCAACCGGACAGCCTGTGTCGCCGGCAGTGCGAGAGACAGAGACCGAGCAAGGTGGAGCAGAGGAAGAGCACGAAGGACCTGGTTGGATGGTATCCGGGAGGCAACCGGACAGCCTGTGTCGCCCGCACTGCGAGAGACAGAGACCGAGCAAGGTGGAGCAGAGGAAGAGCACGAAGGACCTGGTTGGATGGTATCCGGGAGGCAACCGGACAGCCTGTGACGCCGGCAGTGCGAGAGACAGAGACCGAGCAAGGTGGAGCAGAGAAGAGCACGAAGGACCTGGTTGGATGGTATCCGGAGGCAACCGGACAGCCTGTGTCGCCGCAGTGCGAGAGACAGAGACCGAGCTAGGTGGAGCAGAGGAAGAGCACGAAGGACCTGGTTGGATGGTATCCGGGAGGCAACCGGACAGCCTGTGTCGCCGGCAGTGCGAGAGACAGAGACCGAGCAAGGTGGAGCAGAGGAAGAGCACGAAGGACCTGGTTGGATGGTATCCGGGAGGCAACCGGACAGCCTGTGACGCCGGCAGTGCGAGAGACAGAGACCGAGCAAGGTGGAGCAGAGAAGAGCACGAAGGACCTGGTTGGATGTATCCGGGAGGCAACCGGACAGCCTGTGTCGCCGGCAGTGCGAGAGACAGAGACCGAGCAAGGTGGAGAAGGAAGAGCACGAAGGACCTGGTTGGATGGTATCCGGGAGGCAACCGGACAGCCTGTGTCGCCGGCAGTGCGAGAGACAGAGACCGAGCAAGGTGGAGCAGAGGAAGAGCACGAAGACCTGGTTGGATGTATCCGGGAGGCAACCGGACAGCCTGTGTCGCCGCATGCGAGAGACAGAGACCGAGCAAGGTGGAGCAGAGGAAGAGCACGAAGACCTGGTTGGATGGTATCCGGGAGGCAACCGACAGCCTGGTGTCGCCGGCAGTGCGAGAGACAGAGACCGAGCAAGGTGGAGCAGAGGAAGAGCACGAAGGACCTGGTTGGATGGTATCCGGAGGCAACCGGACAGCCTGTGACGCCGGCAGTGCGAGAGACAGAGACCGAGCAAGGTGGAGCAGAGGAAGAGCACGAAGGACCTGGTTGGATGGTATCCGGGAGGCAACCGACAGCCTGTGTCGCCGGCAGTGCGAGAGACAGAGACCGAGCAAGGTGGAGCAAGGAAGAGCACGAAGGACCTGTTGGATGGTATCGGGGAGGCTACCGGACAGCCTGTGTCGCCGGCAGTGCGAGAGACAGAGACCGAGCAAGGTGGAGCAAGGAAGAGCACGAAGACCTGGTTGGATGGTATCCGGGAGCAACCGGACAGCCTGTGACGCCGGCAGTGCAGAGACAGAGACCGAGCAAGGTGGAGCAGAGGAAGAGCACGAAGGACCTGGTGGATGGTATCCGGAGGCAAGGTGAGGAAAAGCACGAAGGACCTGGTTGGATGGTATCCGGGAGCAACCGACAGCCTGTGTCGCCGGCAGTGCGAGAGACAGAGATCGAGCAAGGTGGAGCAGAGGAAGAGCACGAAGGACCTGGTTGGATGGTATCCGGGAGGCAACCGGACAGCCTGTACGCCGGCAGTGCGAGAGACAAGACCGAGCAAGGTGGAGCAGAGGAAGAGCACGAAGGACCTGGTTGATGGTATCCGGAGGCAACCGGACAGCCTGTGTCGCAGGCAGTGCGAGAGACAGAGACCGAGCAAGGTGGAGCAGAGGAAGAGCACGAAGGACCTGGTTGGATGGTATCGGGAAGGCAACCGGACAGCCTGTGACGCCGGCAGTGCGAGAGACAGAGACCGAGCAAGGTGGAGCAGAGGAAGAGCACGAAGGACCTGGTTGGATGGTATCCGGGAGGCAACCGGACAGCCGTGTCGCCGGCAGTGCGAGAGACAGAGACCGAGCAAGGTTGAGCAGAGGAAGAGCACGAAGGACCTGGTTGGATGGTATCCGGGAGGCAACCGGACAGCCTGTGTCGCCGGCAGTGCGAGAGACAGAGACCGAGCAAGGTGGAGCAAGAGGAAGAGCACGAAGACCTGGTTGATGGTATCCGGGAGGCAACCGGACAGCCTGTGACGCCGGCAGTGCGAGAGACAGAGACCGAGCAAGGTGGAGCAGAGGAAGAGCACGAAGGACCTGGTTTGATGGTATCCGGGAGGCAACCGGACAGCCTGTGACGCCGGCAGTGCGAGAGACAGAGACCGAGCAAGGTGGAGCAGAGGAAGAGCACGAAGGACCTGGTTGGATGGTATCCGGGAGGCAACCGGACAGCCTGTGTCGCCGGCAGTGCGAGAGACCGAGACCGAGCAAGGTGGAGCAGAGGAAGAGCACGAAGGACCTGGTTGGATGGTATCCGGGAGGCAACCGGACAGCCTGTGTCGCCGGCAGTGCGAGAGACAGAGACCGAGCAAGGTGAGCAGAGGAAGAGCACGAAGGAACCTGGTTGGATGGTATCCGGGAGGCAACCGGACAGCCTGTGTCGCCGGCAGTGCGAGAGACAGAGACCGAGCAAGGTGGAGCAGAGGAAGAGCACGAAGGACCTGGTTGGATGGTATCCGGGAGGCAACCGGACAGCCTGTGTCGCCGGCAGTGCGAGAGACAGAGACCGAGCAAGGTGGAGCAGAGGAAGAGCACGAAGGACCTGGTTGGATGGTATCCGGAGGCAACCGACAGCCTGTGTCGCCGGCATGCGAGAGACAGAGACCGAGCAAGGTGGAGCCAGAGGAAGAGCACGAAGGACCTGGTTGGATGGTATCCGGAGGCAACCGGACAGCCTGTGACGCCGGCATGCGAGAGACAGAGACCGAGCAAGGTGGAGCAGAGGAAGAGCACGAAGGACCTGGTTGGATGGTATCCGGGAGGCAACCGGACAGCCTGTGACGCCGGCAGTGCGAGAGACAGAGACCGAGCAAGGTGGAGCAGAGGAAGAGCACGAAGGACCTGGTTTGGATGGTATCCGGAGGCAACCGGACAGCCTGTGACGCCGGCAGTGCGAGAGACAGAGACCGAGCAAGGTGGAGCAGAGGAAGAGCACGAAGGACCTGGTTGGATGGTATCCGGGAGGCAACCGGACAGCCTGTGACGCCGGCAGTGCGAGAGACAGAGACCGAGCAAGGTGGAGCAGAGGAAGAGCACGAAGGACCTGGTTGGATGGTATCCGGGAGGCAACCGGACAGCCTGTGTCGCCGGCCAGTGCGAGAGACAGGGACCGAGCAAGGTGGAGCAGAGGAAGAGCACGAAGGACCTGGTTGGATGGTATCCGGGAGGCAACCGGACAGCCTGTGTCGCCGGCAGTGCGAGAGACAGAGACCGAGCAAGGTGAGCTGAGGAAGAGCACGAAGGACCTGGTTGGATGGTATCCGGGAGGCAACCGGACAGCCTGTGTCGCCGGCAGTGCGAGAGACAGAGACCGAGCAAGGTGGAGCAGAGGAAGAGCACGAAGGACCTGGTTGGATGGTATCCGGGAGGCAACCGGACAGCCTGTGTCGCCGGCAGTGCGAGAGACAGAGACCGAGCAAGGTGGAGCAGAGGAAGAGCACGAAGGACCTGGTTGGATGGTATCCGGGAGGCAACCGACAGCATGTGACGCCGGCAGTGCGAGAGACAGAGACCGAGCAAGGTGGAGCAGAGGAAGAGCACGAAGGACCTGGTTGGATGGTATCCGGGAGGCAACCGGACAGCCTGTGTCGCCGGCAGGCGAGAGACAGAGATCGAGCAAGGTGGAGCAGAGGAAGAGCACGAAGGACCTGGTTGGATGGTATCCGGGAGGCAACCGGACAGCCTGTGACGCTGGCAGTGCGAGAGACAGAGACCGACGCAAGGTGGAGCATGAGGAATGAGCACGAAGGACCTGGTTGGATGTATCCGGGAGGCGACCGGACAGCCTGTGTCGCCGGCAGTGCGAGAGACAGAGACCGAGCAAGGTGGAGCAGAGGAAGAGCACGAAGGACCCTGGTTGGATGGTATCCGGGAGGCAACCGGACAGCCCTGTGTCGCCGGCAGTGCGAGAGACAGAGACCGAGCAAGGTGGAGCAGAGGAAGAAGCACGAAGGACCCTGGTTTGGATGGTAAATCCGGAGGCAACCGGACAGCCTGTGACCGCCGGCAGTGCGAGAGACAAGACCGAGCAAGGTGGAGCAGAGAGAGCGCACGAAGGACCTGGTTGGATGGTATCCGGGAGGCAACCGGACAGCCTGTGTCGCCGGCAGTGCGAGAGACAGAGACCGAGCAAGGTGGAGCAGAGGAAGAGCACGAAAGGGACCTGGTTGGATGTATCCGGGAGGCAACCGGACAGCCTGTGTCGCCGGCAGTGCGAGAGACAGAGACCGAGCAAGGTGGAGCAGAGGACGAGCACGAAGGACCTGGTTGGATGGTATCCGGGAGGCAACCGGACAGCCTGTGACGCCGGCCGTGCGAGAGACAGAAGGACCGAGCAAGGTGGAGGCAGAGGACAGAGCACGAAGGACCTGGGTTGGATGGTATCCGGGTAGGCAACCGGACAGCCTGTGTCCGCCGGCAGTGCGAGAGACAGAGTACCCGAGCAAGGTGGAGCAAGGAAGAGCACGAAGGCACCTGGTTTGGATGGTATCCGGGAGGCAACTCGGACCCCATCGCTCCTCACCAAGCCTGTGTCGCCGGCAAGTGTGAGGCCGAGAGACCGAGACCCGAAGCCAAGGTGGAGCAGAGGAAGAGCACGAAGGACCTGGTTGGATGGTATCCGGGAGGCAAAACCCGGAACAGCCTGTGTCGCCGGCAGTGCGAGAGACAGAGACCGAGCAAGGTGGAGCAGAGGAAGAGCCACGAAGGACCTGGTTGGATGGTATCCCCGGGAGGCAACCGGACAGCCCTGTGTCGCCGGCAGTGCGAGAAGACAGAGACCGAGCAAGGTGGAGCAGAGGAAGAGCACGAAGGACCTGGTTGGATGGTATCCGGGAGGCACAACCGGACAGCCTGTGTCGCCGGCAGTGCGAGAGACAGGAGACCGAGCAAGGTGGAGCAGAGGAAGAGCACGAAGGACCTGGTTGGATGGTTAGAACCGGGAGGCAACCGGACAGCCTGTGACGCCGCAGTGCGAGAGACAGAGACCGAGCAAGGTGGAGCAGAGGAAGAGCGACGAAGGACCTGTTGGATGGTATCCGGGAGGCAACCGGACAGCCTGTGACGCCGGCAGTGTGCGAGAGACAGAGACCGAGCAAGGTGGAAGCAGAGGAAGAGCACGAAGGACCTGGTTGGGATGGTATCCGGGAGGCAACCGTGACAGCCTGTGTCGGCCCGGCAGTTGCGAGAGACAGAAGACCGAGCAAGGTGGAGCAGAGGAAGAGCACGAAGGACCTGGTTGAATGGTATCCGGGAGGCAACCGGGACAGCCTCTGTGTCCGCCGGCAGTGCGAGAGACAGAGACACGAAGCAAGGTGGAGCAGAGGAAAGAGCCGAAGGACCTGGTTGGATGGTATCCGGGAGGCAACCGGACAGCCTGTGTCGCCGGCAGTGCGAGAGACAGAGACCGAGCAAGGTGGAGCAGAGGAAGAGCACGAAGGACTGGTTGGATGGTAAGCCGGGAGGCAACCGGACAGCCTGTGGTCGCCGGCAGGTGCGAGAGACAGAGACCGAGCAAGGTGGAGCAGAGGAAGAGCACGAAGGACCTGGTTGGATGGTATCCGGGAGGCAACCGACACAGCCTGGTTGACGCCGGCAGTGCGAGAGACAGAGACCCGAGTCAAGGTGGAGCATAGGAAGAGCACGAAGGACCTGGTTGGATGGTATCCGGGAGGCAACCGGACAGCCTGTGTCGCCGGCAGTGCGAGAGACCAGAAGACCGAGCAAGGTGGAGCAGAGATGAGCACGAAGGACCTTGGTTGGATGGTAACTCCGGGAGGCAACCGGACAAGCCTGTGTGACCGCCGGCAGTGCGAGAGACAGAGACCAGAGCAAGGTGGAGGAGAGGAAGAGCACGAAGGACCTGGTTTGGATGTAATCCGGGAGGGCAACCGGACAGCCTGTACGCCGGCAGTGCGCAGAGACAGAGACCGAGCAAGGTGGAGGCAGAGGAAGAGCACGAAGGACCCTGGTTGGATGGTATCCGGGAGGCAAACCGGACAGCCTGTGACGCCGGCAAGTGCGAGAGACCAGAATACCGAGCAAGGTTGGAGCAGAGGAAAGAGCACGAAGGACCTGGTTGGAATGGTATCCGGGAGGCAACCGGACCAGCCTGTGGTCGCCGGCAGTGCGAGAGACAGAGACCGAGCAAGGTGGAGCACAGGAAGAGCACACGAAGGACCTGGTTGGGATGGTATCCGGGAGGCAAAACCGGAAACAGCCTGTGTCGGCCGGCAGTGCCGAGAGACAGAGACCGAGCAAGGTGGAGCAGAGGAAGACACAAAAAAAAAAAAAACGAAGGACCATGGTTGGAATGGTATCCGGGAGGCAACCAGGACAGCCTGTTGTCGCCGGCAGTGGGCGAGAGACAGAGACCGAGCAAGGTGGAGCAGAGGAAGAGCACGAATGGACCTGGTTGGATGGTATCCGGGAGGCAATACCGGACAGCCTGTGTCGCCGGCAGTGCGAGAGACAGAGACCGAGCAAGGTGGAGCAGAGGGAGAGCAACGAAGGAAAACCTGGTTGGATGGTATCCGGGAGTGCAACCGGACAGCCTGTGACGCCGGCAGTGCGAGAGAACAGAGACCCGAGCAAAGGTGGAGCAGAGGAAGAGCACGAAGGATACCTGGTTGGATGGTATCCGGGGAGGCAACCGGACAGCCTGTGACGCCGGCAGTTGCGAGAGACAGAGACCGAGCAAGGTTGTGCAGAGGAAGAGCAACGAAGGACCTGGTTGGATGGTATAACCGGGGAGGCAACCGGACAAGCCTTGTCGCCGGCAAGTGCGAGAGACAGAGATACCGAGCAGGTTGACAGAGAAGAGCACGAAGACCTGTTGGAATGTATCCGGGAGGCAACGGACAGCCTTACGCCGGCAGGCGAGAGACAGGACCGAGCAAGGTGGAGCAAGAGGAAGAGCACGAAGGACCTGGTTGGATGGTATCCGGGAGGCACACCGGACAGCCTGTGTCGCCGGCAGTGCGAGAGAGACAGAGACCGAGCCCCAAGGTGGAGCCGAGGAAGAGCACGAAGGACCTGGTTGGATGGTAATCCGGGAATGCAACCGGACAGCCTGTGTCGCCTGGCAGTGCGAAGACAGAGACCGAGCAAGGTGGAGCGGAGGAAGAGCACGAAGGACCTGGTTGGATGGTATCACGGGAGGCAACCGGACAGCCTGTGAACGCCCGCAGTGCGAGAGACAGAAACCGAGTCAAGGTGGAGCAGAGGAAGAGCACGAAGGAACCTGGTTGGATGCGGTATCACGGGAGGCAACCGCGACAGCCCTGTGTCCGCCGGCAGTGCGAGAGACAGAGACCGAGCAAGGTGGAGCAGAGGAAGAGCACGAAGGACCTGGTGGGATGGTATCCGGGAGGGCAACGACTATATCATACGGACAGCCTGTACGCCGGCAGTGCGAGAGACAAGACCGAGGCAAGGTGAGCAGAGGAAGAGCACGAAGGACCTGGTTGGATGGGTATCCGGGAGGCAACCGGACTGCCTGTGTCGCCGGGCAGTGCGAGAGACAGAGAAACGAGCAAGGTGGAGCAGAGGAAGAGCAACGAAAGGACCTGGTTCGGATGGTAATCCGGGAAGGACAACCGACAGCCTGTCTCGGCCGGCAGTGTCGAGAGACAGAAGGACCGAGCAAGGTGGAGCAGAGGAAGAGCACGAAGGACCTGGTTGGATGGTATCGACCGGGAGGCAACCGGACAACCTGTGTCGCCGGCAGTTGCGAGAGACAGAAGACCGAGCAAGGTGGAGCAGAGGAAGAGCACGAAAGGACCTGGTTTGGATGGTATCCCGGGAGGCAACCGGACAGCCTGTGACGCCGGCAGTGCCGAGAGACAGAGAACCCGAGCAAGGTGGAGCCAGAGGAAGAGCACGAAGGACCTGGTTGGATGGTATCCGGGAGGCCCCCAAAAAAACCGGGGGGGGGGACAGCCTGGGTGTCGCCCGGCAGTGCGAGAGACAGAGACCGAGCAAAGGTGGAGCCAGAGGAAGAGCACGAAGGACCTGGTTGGATGGTATCCGGGAGGCAACCGGACAGCCCTGTGTCGCCGGCAGTCGCGAGAGACACGAGACCCGAGCAAGGTGGAGCAAGAGGAAGAGCACGAAGGACCTGGTTGGATTGGTATCCGGGAGGCAACCGGACAGCCTGTGACGCCGGCAGTGCGAGAGACAGAGACCGAGCAAGGTGGAGCAGAGGAAGAGCACGAAGGAAAAAAAAATCTGGTTTTTGGATGGTATCCGGGAGGCCAACCGGACAGGCCTGTGACGGCCCGGCAGTGCGAGAGACAGAGACCGAGCAAGGTGGAGCAGAGGAAGAGCACGAAGGACCCTGGTTGGTAATTGGTATCCGGGAAGGCAACCGGACAGCCTGTGTCGCCGGCAGTGTCGAGAGAAGAACCAGAGACCGCAGCAAGGTGGAGCAGAGGGAAGCAACGAAGGCCTGGTTGGATGGTATCTCGGGAGGCAACCCGGACACCCCCTGTGAGCCGGGCAGTGCGAGAGACAGAGAACCGAGCCAGGTGGAGCAAGAGGAAGCAGCACGGAAGGACCTACTGTTGAATGTATCCGAGCAACACCGGACACCTGGTGACGCCGCAGTGCGAGAGACAGAGACCTGATCAAGGTGGAGCAGAGGAAGAGCACGAAGAACCTGGTTGGATGGTATCGGGGAGGCAACCGGACAGCCTGTGTCGCCGGCAGTGCGAGGACAGAGACCGAGCAAGGTGAGCAGAGTAAGAGCACGAAGGACCTGGTTGGATGGTATCCGGGAGCAAACCAGGACAGCCTGTGTCGCTGCAGTTCGAGAGACAGAGACCGAGCAAGGTGGAGCAGAGAAGAGCACACGAAGGACCGGTTGGATGGTATCCGGGAGGCAACCGGATCAGCCTGTGTCGCCGGCAGTGCGAGAGACAGAGACCGAGCAATGTGGAGGAGAGGATGAGCACAAAGTACCTGGTTGGAATGGTATCCGGGAGGCAACCGACAGCCTGTGTCCCGCCGGCCGTGCGAGAGACAGAATCGAGCAAGGTGGAGGCCAGAGGAAGAGCACGAAGACCTGTTGGATGGTATCCGGGGAGGCAACCGGACAGCCTGTGAACGCCGCAGTGCGAGAGACAGAAGACCGAGCAAGGTGGAGCAGAGTGAATAGCACGAAGGACTGGTTGGATGGTAATCCGGGAGGGCAACCGGACAGCCTGTGACGCCGGCAGTGCGAGAGACGAGACCGAGTCAAGGTGGAGCAGAGGAAGAGCAACGAAGGACCTGGTTGGATTGTGTACCGGGAGGCAACCGGACCAGCCTGTGACGCCCGGCAGTGCCAGAGACAGAGACCGAGCAAGTGAAAGAGGAGAGCACGAAGGACCTGGTTGGATGGTATCCGGGAGGCAACCGGACAGCCTGTGACCGCCGGCAAGAGCGAGAGACAGAGACCGAGCAAGGTGGAGCAGAGGAAGAGCACGAAGGACCTGGTTGGATGGTATCCGGGAGGCAACCGGACAGCCTGAGTCGAAACCGGCAGTGCGAGAAGACAGAGACCCAAGCAAGGTAAATAAAAAAAAGAGCAGAGAGGAAGAAAACAAACACGAAAGACAGGATAGATGGAAACCGGGAGGCAACGTCAAACAGCACGGTCGGACCTAGCCCATAAGATGCGAAGAGACAGAAAGATCAAGAGCAAGAGGTAAAAAACAAGAGCAGAAGGAAGAAAGCACGAAGGACAGGTAGGAAGATATCCAAAAAATAAACAAAAAAACAACGAAAAAAAAAGAGAGAAAACAACCGGACAGCAGTAACCGCCGGCAGTGCGAGAGACAGCAGAAGACCCGCGATCAAGGGTGGAGCAGAGGAAGAGGCACTGAAGGACCACCCTGGTTGGCGGATGGTATCCCCCGGGGAAGGCAACCGGACAGCCTTGTGACCGGCCGGCAGTTTGCGAGAGACCAAGAGAGACCCGAGCAAGGTGGCGCAGAGGAAGAGCACACGAAGGACCTTGGTTTGGATGGTAATCCGGGAAAGGCAACAACCGACGAGCCTGTGACGCCAGGCCGTGCGCGAGGAGAGAACAGAGACCGAGGCAAAGGTGGGAGCAGAGGAAGAGCACGAAGG
>CAJQUW010000646.1:0-22654 GCA_907163375.1 Prostheceraeus crozeri | reverse complement strand
CTGATGTAATAACATTTAGTGTTATAATTTTTTTTTTGCGGATCTAGATGACAACTACCTGAGAGCAAAAATGACAAAAATGAACCGGGATTTTTGTGCACATAGATCTCTATATTGATCACAATATCAAAAAAGGTATAACCGTTCACAATCCTATCTGTTGCGTAGCAAGAACTCAGCAATGTAGTCGTTAAGCAATGTTATTATACAGCGAGATAGCATGTAGCATTTATATATGAACAGCATATAAGACGAACAGCTCCGGTCACGTACTGCGAAAGTGGTCCATGAAAGACAGTCCACATTCACAATTCATAATAATCACAGGAATTGTCAACCACTAAAGTAGCAGTCAGCAGATTACATGGCATATGTTCGTAACGCAAGGCTTAATGGAAATAGATCAAACAGCAAACAAAAGCAACAGTAGCAAGCAGAACCAACACAACGGCAAACAATAACGTAGCAATCGACAACGCGCAACATCTCTCCCCTTCTCAAAAAAAACACATCAAACCCAAGGATACAACACACACAGCTCAACTTCGAACCCTCACTCCCTCAATGGCCAAGATTATAATACGAATGAGCGATCCTGGCCGCGGACTGAGTTCACATACTCTTAGTATCCCCATACACTCTCCCCGTGGTAAAGCTGTGGGAATCCCTGAAGCCAAATAATCATAGGCGCCAGCCCTGCCTCAATCTTGCAAATGTCTGCTAACCCCGGTTCTGTGAATTGATTGTGAGTAGCCTCAAACCTGAGCTGAACCTTATCCTATACGTCGTGGACTGATTACCCTAATATCCGTTTCCTTGGTGACAAAACATTACCTTTTCCTCTCCGTACCAGCACTTTCTGCCCAACGCTGTACTGCGAAACGATTCCTCTTTGAGTTGTAGTATTTATCAATATTTTTGCAGTTACCGTCACGCACGATGCAACTTGTGTTGTCCCAACGCAGCTGAGCTTTGTCCGCATACTTCGCGTCCCAGTTAGCATGAAGAAACAGAGTGTATGCCCAGTTACTGGCGATTTTAAGGCGCGATGCGTCGAAATATCGAGAGAGCGCAGTCCTATAGAGGACAGGCCTTGTAGATTTCGTTCATCCGGAACATCTGAGTATTTCAACCTTTGCCAGGCCTACTTCTCTTTGATGGTCGAATATCGATTGCAATCTTTCGATCAGTTGAGTTGCCTTGCCTTTGAGGGGAGTGCAACAGAGAGCCTTCACCCGGGTTGTACCGATTGTCTTTCCAAAAATTGCAGGAATAGATCATCGAGTTAAAGATAGCGAGCATTATCAGAAACTAATGACTTGAGGTAAGTACCCCACTCGAGGAAAAAGACATTCGCAACGACAATCTTTCTTCAATAGAGACTGTAAGGAACGGCAGTATCCTAACTTCTTGATTATACTATGAAACCTTCTTGGGTATCCGAGAATGTAGGCGTATTTATAATGTCTACAGATGGTGGTACCGCTCTGAGTTCATATGGGATGTGTCCTCGGTCAAGGTAGTCTAATGGCTAAACTTGTTGACTCCAGGACTTATGTATCAGTGCTCATTGAGGATGGTCTTGGACGCAACCATTCATCACAGTAGGCGGCCCTAACGCACTGAATAGTTGAAACTGCATCAAAAACAAAACTGAGCAGTTACGGCAGAATGCTTCTAGATGCTTTTAGCCAAATGCGGCCAAGCAGGCAATGAGACGACTGAGCGCATCATGGCTTTGCATTTTTATAATTCATCACCACATGTGATCTTCATGGACATTGAATCTAAGGAACATTTCAGGACCCTCAAAGTATTGTGCGAGATTAGCTGACCTAGTCGCCCTCTGGTCAAGCCATAAATAGGTTAGTAATTTAACCTCGTAACAACAGGCACGTTCGTTACACGCGGCGCGCGAGTAAGGAAAGAGTTCACGAGGATGTAAGAGATGCACTCCAATTTTCACGCAATTGCCTTAAGAATGTCTACGGTATTTCAGTATCATTTGCCGGACTTCTCAGTGGCAATCCCACATTCGATATAATCAAACGGTTTGGTAATTCAGTTGAACTTATCGTAGCTAGTTCGGCCAATGAAGCTTCAGCGATCACTGGATAGCATCACGTACAAACAGCACATACGAGAGAAAGGCATCTTGCTATAAGCGACACATTCTGTTTTTCCCGGAGATATGCTGAATTGGATTACACATTCGAAATTTCTGAGACGCGACAGAGAATTCCTAATAACGTCTCAGACGGCGTGGATAGAGAGGCGATACAAAGGGGTTACTTTCAATATTCCTACCGTATCGGCACTTGTGGTACTGTCATCTGAACAATAAACCATTGGTCCCATACACGCACCACACACACATTTAAAATCATGTGCAATGCAAAAACCAACCCGAAGAAACTCGCGCTCGAATTGTGAATAATTTGATTCTGTATTTCGTAGTCATCCAAGAGGCAAAGACTAACAGGATGACCGTCTTGTCTAGCAATACGCAACCCAAACCCGACAGGACTCCGCGTCACCCTGAATCACAATTTCTTCTAATCAAAGGGATAAACCTGTACGTGAAAATATTGCATAACTTTTTTCTTAATTCGCAGAATGATTCTTATAGCTTGCCGAGTATCCATGTGAATTGTTCACGTTTAACATATTCCCCTAATGTTCGTTCACAGACTGATGTGTGGTATTGCAGACTACAATATATGTTGCCAAACCAAAAACTTCTGATCCCACCTTGGTATCAGTACTTTCATCTCACCGGAACAACCTCTAACACATCATCCCTGCATATCAGCAACTTATAACAAAACTACTTTGTGAGTCATGCATTCATTATTGTCTATATTCGCCTATACAGGCTCATTGATGTATGTAATAATACGAATTCTTTTGTAGAGAGTAATATTAACCATTTGATGAAAGGTTTTTAGCCCATCAATTGTTTGATATAATGCACACTTTAATTATAAAAAAATAGCGGATTTAGTGGATACCATGTTTGGGGGGTTTTTTTTCCCCGACATTACCACGCTACCTTCAACTTCAGGGTTCTTCCTGTTTACAAAAATTTTTTATGTGCCGGCTATACGTTCTACTTCTATAGCATCGAATGGATTAAAACAAATCTTTGGTAAATACCATGTTCTTTAAAAAAGCTTCGCTCGTAGTAGGACATCATTGCATTGCCGCACAAACAACCAGAATTCAGATGTCTTTAGAGACATTTGTGTATTGTTTAATACTATAATGACAGCCTTTTCATGCAAAATTCTTGTTAATAGCGACAGGCTATTTGTAACGATTATGGACCTCTCTGATCTCTTACTCTTATTTGCTTTTAAATGCTAGGTTTGTTCACTTTGAAGGTTGAGTTTAAATTTGATCTCTATTGCATTGTATATGTGGTTTCAATGAATAGACCTTCGGATATAATCATATGAGTTTCTTGACCGGCCTTCAATCTTCACACTAATCGTCAACTATTTTGGTTTCATCTAATATCTATAATTTTGATAATTTCCATGTGTTTCCAAACAGCGCGTGGTATTTACACCTTTACCTATGATGATTATCATGAGAAAAATGGGAGAAATTGAAACGTATGCAGTGCATACTCATTATCAATCATTCTGGATCTAATTTTGCATTCGACAACAAATTGAGTGATTTCGATCACGTCAATCTAGGTAAGGTTGTGGCTATTTTTACTGACAGAGCCGGTACACTTATTCTTGATCCAATTATTCTTGGCTAAATACTCCAATCGAAAGATCCTCACCTAGTTTCGCTTCACTTACCGACTTAACCCTCCTAATAGCAGACAAAACACATAGTCCTCACCTCACCCCTGCGCCCGCCGCGAACCCGGTTCACCCATCTCTACTGGCCAGCTATTTTATTTAGCTTTAAAAGACTCAATGTAGACTCCAAATCAATGTACGACCAAATCAGTCAATTGTAGTTTAGAAAGAAAATATGTCTATTATGATGCGTCTTCACAGATATTAGATTGTAGTGCTTTTGTTTGTAGGCAGATTTTTTGAGGAATTATAGTGATATTTTAACGACGGGCGAATCTTAATTTCATGTCTTGAAGCCATTCCAGTCCAAGAACTCAAGATAGCAACTAGTTCCGATTATTTTGTCGATTGACTTGTAATTTATGTCTTCCCTGCTCTATAGCAGTTAAAACAATGTTTGCCGTTTAAGCTCGAGATTCTGCTGGTGCAAAAGCTGCGGGACTTAAAATTTTGTCATCGGCCCCAAATAGTATCTTTACATAGAGGCAGGCGGGATCATGCGCCAGCTGACTCCACTCGGTTCGCCAGGCGCGCCGGAGGAGTTTTTCTATTTTAGATTGTCGCCAAAATTGAAGCGGAGGGAATGCTGTGAACGGGATAGTTGTGGTTCTATTATTAGATCTGTTTAATTCGAGCCGCCCCCCCGAGGAGTGTATTATTTTTTTATTCCTCCAAGTTGTTTAGCGGCTGTCAGTCACGTGTCGGAGAAGCGGTTCTAAATTTTTGCGATTTACAATTGTTTAGGAATTACAGTTAGTACTACACTGCACCTCAGCACACTTGTATGTGATGTGTAGCACAATCTACATGAAACATGTAGTATACCTATTCATAAGTGTACCATGCCAAAAATAAGCAATTTTTAATATTTTCATTTGCGATTACGAGATGTAAGTTTCATCGAATTCTCTTGGCAACTCGCTTGTAGAGCATTGTTTTCTCAATTCTGTGTAAATTAACTCTGTTTTTATATATTTTCTGTTTCTTATTTTCTGCTGAGTAGGTCTATACAGCTTTATCTCCGTCACTATGCCATTCGCTGCCTAGCGGTGTGACAGGAAGGACGTATGTCCTCTGTCTCGCGCTCAGTAACTTTCCTTCGCTCACTGTTTTGTTATTTGGACTCATTGCTATGATTTTTTACGTCAATGTGTTCGTTTATTCATAGTCTCTTCGAATACATCAACAGCGGCTTCGCCGTTCTACGCTCTCTCTGATATTTGCTGATTTTCCTTTTGTTTTTGGTTATTCACCACCTTTATCATCAGTCATTGATGACCAGGCCCCGGATTTATATGCATTTAAAATGGACCAAATATGCAATTAAAAGCAAAATATATGCATTTTTATGCATTTATTTAGAAATATGATCTCGTACCGGATTTTTTAGAGCTATAGTGTACTTAGCCTACAGTGAACATAATCGAGATTACAGAAAACAATTCTAATTTCAAGCAACCTTCAAACAAGTCAAACTTTGGAACATGAAACACTCAGTCGACCACATACCGGTAATATAGTTGTAGAATAATGATTTCGGATATTTAGTGTTTTGTTTATGAACTATTTTAATGTTAGATGTAATGTAACCGTTTTATGCGCATTTTGAGCGGTTTTATTGAATCAGTTTACGAGGTTTTACTGCATTATTTTATCATGAACTTTTAATGCGTGCTGATTTTAAAGTTGAGAGTGAGAGTCGTTCAGTCTTTTTGTGATTCGAGTGTGATCGTATGTTTATGCGACCAGGTATTCTTAAACGACCGACAATTGAGTTGACAAGCGAGTCTTCGTCTGTTACAGTGGATCCTGCGTCGGAGTCCCGCGAGAGCTTGGGAGGCGCTGAGGGAAGGCTGCGAGAGCTGAGCCTTTCAGGCGACGAGAGTCACCTGTTGTCCGGCAACCCGACGTCCACACTGTCCGAGGCGAAAGCCGAGGAGTTCCTTGAAAACGTTGAGACCGTAGGGCGAAAGCCCCGAGCGGTGAGTTGGGCCGACGAGGCCGAGGAAGAGGAGCGAGAGCGGCAACGCGAGGAGCGGCAACGGGAGCAGAGCCAGTCCGAAAGGGTAGTTGGCCTATCCTATACGATATAATGTCCCTTGACCGCAGGCCAGTTACATTTGGTGGGCAGCGACGCCGGCCGATCCCACGCTAGACATGGACAAGTGAGAGAGACTTGTTTAGGGACATGTTTTTACGACCGATATTCGGTAGGTCAGTTGTGGCTGTTTTTTCCGGAGGCAATTTGCTCCGTGGTTCCGCAGATTTTAAGATGGCACTGGATACGTATCCTGTGCGAGAGAGAAAGTTTTTGCTGTGCTCGAAGTTGAGCGATGAAGTATGCGCTCAGGTTTGTCGAGCACAGGACTCAGGTAGGGCTCATGATACCCTAGAGGAGTTGATCCGGCTTCTGCATATTATGTATGCAGAACCCGATCGGTCGAAAGACCTTTCGGTGCGAAAAAGCGGCGGATAAGCCCCCAAATTTTCGCGTGTATCATTGGAAAAATATTCCTCATTTTCAAAGGAGGTGATTTTGAGTGTGGGTATAAGAGGGTGGAGAATGCTCTCGATAGTTATCCTCCGAGAGAGAGGATTTTTCAACTGAGTTCCCTGTTGACCGATGAGGTCTTTGCATTTGTGAGCAACCGCTCAGAAGAGGAGCAGAGTGATTTGAGGCTGCTCGTCAAGAGTTTGCGACGGCAATACTCTAAGGCTCCTAGTGCTGCATACGAGCGAAAGAGCTCTTTTATACGCGTACTCAGAAAACAGGTGATCACATTGCGTGAGTTTGAAGGGGAAACTTAGGAAACTGGGGGCGCGTGCTTTCCACGGGTCATTCAGGAAGAGAACTGGAGTTCTGTATCATCGAGAGAATGATTCCGGGAACTACAAATATCGAAAGTAGCCTCAGCCATTTTGCGATGACGCCACCTGCAGAAATGGCTGAACTTTTGCAAGGTTGCAGATAGGATTCGGGAGATTCCTCTTTTGTGCTGCCGGGCCTTTCCGACCGAATTCTAGCGATAATTCGATCATGCAGTCGAGGCAGGTAAGTCCTTCGAACCACACAGTGCGGTCGCAAGACCGTGGTGTATCAGGTGGTGCCAGTACCGACAGGAACTGGCGCCAACCGCGGGAGCTGTTCAGGAATCAGCAACAGCAAACATTTGATAGGAGGATCCCCAGATCTCCGGCGCCACCACGAGCGGAAGCTTTCCGAGGAAGCAATAACCGAGAGTCCGCTGCAAGATGTTTTGCGTGCGATCGCGAAGGACATTTTCGACGGAATTGTCCATTTCGTGATTTAAACGAATAAGCGAGGCCAAAGAAGTAAGTTTCGATCTTCCTCCAGGTGAAATTGGTCTCGCGGAGTGTTCATTGTCTGGGACTGCGAAAAGGAAGGGCAGTAAGAATGTCATTGAATTTGCTATCGCCCATCGTAGAGGATGGGGTGTTGTTAGATACGGCGCCGATCGTAGTGTGTGCCATATAAACCAAGCAAGAGGTTGGGGCTAAAATTGATACTAGCTCTAGACGCCCCGCGCCCTTACGAGACCGGAAAAAAGGGACCGTTTACAAGTTGCAGGAATTTGCGAGCTGAAAGTGAATTTTTTTGGGTTCAGAAATTTGCAACTATGATTATGTCGTGTCCGAATGAAATAAGCTACGAATTAATTATTTTCGGGCAGATTTCCTTACAGAATTTAATATTGACATGTTGAACAGCCGTGGAGTTATCATGTTCGCGAGAACTGGTACGACTGTTGACATGAGAACGCGAGTCGATGTATTGGATACAGAAGTGAGTTTAATTGAGGAGACGACAGTCCCCTCCGTTTTCTGCAGTCTATTGCAAGGCTGTTTGTCAGGACTGGTTCCAAGGATGCAGTCCTGGGAGTTGTTACGCCAATACATAAGAATATTCCCGAAGGCATCTTAGTTGCTAATGGAGTGGTGCCAAAACAGATAAGGGCCAAATATGTGGCTACAGCTGCCCTCAATGTGACGGCTTCAAGCATGTAAAATGTCATCGAATGCAATATATCGCGCATTTTTGAACCTTAGTAGAGGAAATTTTGGCGCTGAATGAGGAATCTGCAGCCTAGCCAAAAGAAATCTAAGTGTGGATGTAGCTATTGAGCAGATTCGCCAGGGATCTTTGTCCGAAAGACTAGGTCCACCCCAGAGGGCGTCAAGTCTTCTTCGTGAGTTTTCCGATGTTTTCGTTGAAGAAGGCAAACCCATAGGCAGAACAACCTTGTTCCATCATACCATTAACACGGGAGTTAGTCCACCAATAAAAGTGCGAGGTCGGAGTGCGAGGATCCCACCACATCAAAGAGTGGATGTGGATAAGATGGTGGATGACATTCTACGTGACGATGTGGTACGTCCTAGTAACAGTCCGTGGTCAAGCCCGATATTGTTGGTGAAGAAAGAAAAAGGATGGATCTTTGAGATGCTGTGTCGACTTCAGGCAGTTAAATGAGATAACAGTGAAGGACGCGTACCCATTGCCAAGAGTGGACGAGATTTTGACTCTTTGGCAGGGGCGAAGTATTTTACAGTCCTAGACCTGAAGTCGGTTTATTGGCAAGTGCCGTTGGATGAAAACTCCAAGGAAAAGACAGCATTCGCTACTCACAGGGGCCTTTACGAGTTCAATGTGCTCCCGATGGGTCTTAGAACTGCCCCCGCCGTTTTTGCCAGACTGATGAACAACGTATTGGCTGGGCTAACTTGGGACGCCTGTTTTAGTCTATTTGGACGACACTATTGTAATGGGGCGTTCGTTTGAAGAACATATGCATAATTTGGTTCTCGTTCTGGAGAGATTTCGTAAAGCGAACCTCCAACTCAACCCCAAGAAATGCCAGTGGTTTAAATCGGAAGTGAAATATTGGGACATGTCGTTTCTGCGGATGGTATCCATACTGACAAAACGACGATTGAAAAGGTTATGAATTGGCCACGCCCGGATTCTCAAAAGAAATTGCGGGGTTTTATGGGCTTTGCAGCTATTACCGCCGTTTTATCAAAGGGTTTGCAAGTATAGCGGAACCGTTTGCACAGAATTACTGGCAAGAATGCAAAGTTCATTTGGACAGATGAATGTGAGAATGCCTTCATAAAATTGAGACAGGTGTTGTGCTCAACTCCAGTGTTGACGCTTCCAGACTTTTCTGCGAAAGCAGGGAGTTTCGTTTTAGACACAGACGCAAGTGATAGAGCCATTAGATGTGTCCTGTCTCAAGAAGATGAAAATGGTTTAGAGAGGGTAATCGCTTACGGTAGTAGATGCTTGACGAAGGCTGAAAGGAATTATTGTGTTACACGGAGGGACATGTTGGCAATGGTGTATTTCATTCATGATCTTCGAGCCTATCTCCTGAGACGTCCTGTCATCCTGCGTACGGATCACAGCGCGTTAACTTGGCGCAATTCCTTCAAGGACCAACAGGACAAGTGGCTAGGTGGATCCAGAAGCTTCAAGAATATCAATTTAAGATTGAATACCGGCCCAACCCCAAGCATACGAATGCCGATGCTTTATCGAGGCGCCCCCATCGTTCTCACGGTGACTGTCCAACTTGTTCAAAAGAGGAGCCAGAGCCGACATTCCAAATCGCAGTCATAACATGGCCTTACGGCTGGTCAGCCGAAGATTTGAAGTCCGCACAGTTGCAATTCTCAAGCGAGTGCCCATGCAATATCATGGATTCGACAAGGGCGTAGCGCTCCTCCGCAAATGTACAAGTACACATGGAATTGAGGAGATGCCCAAGTTTAATCAAGCAATTTCCCTTTATGGCTTTGATTGAAGATGTTCTACACGTCAGATTTCCGGAAGATGAGGGCTGGAGGGTAGTCCTGCCTCCATCCTTTAGGGAGTAAGCCCTGCAGCAGTACCATAATAATCCATTGGGAGGCCACACAGGCAAGGAGTCAACATTCCGAAAGATCAGCCTACGATTCTGGTGGCCTGGATTGCGGAAGGATGTCAACAGATGGGTAACAAGTTGCGGAGTGTGTAGAGAGTGTCGGGGACCTAATCCCAAGACAGTAGCACACCTAAGGCCAATTCCTGCTGAAGAGCCGCTGGCTAGATTATCTCTGGACATAATTGGACCTTTAAACCGTACTGCTAATGGCAATAGGTTTATCCTAACGATGGTGGATGCGTTTACCAAGTGGGCAGAAGCGGTGCCGCTGAAGGATCATTCAGTTAAGACGGTAGCATCTACCATACTCAAGTATTGGGCGGCTCGTTATGGCGTGCCGAAGGAAATTTTGACAGACCAAGGCCCTGAGTTCGAATCGGCGCTCTTCCGGCAATTATGCATATTGCTGGGCATTAAAAAATTGCGCTCCAGTCCTTATCATGCAATGGGAAATGGAGCCGTGGAAAGATTGAATCGGACAGTAAAGAATCTTCTTCTTTCACATACTGATCGCGACAGAGCAAAGTGGGACGAGACTTTGGATTTTGCATGTGGGCCTATCGATCAAATATTCATATACTCGACGGCTATTCGCCGTCAAGATTATTCATGGGAAGAGAAATGAGATTCCCTATCGATGTCATATTAGAGTCTATTCCATCTTCAAATATGGAGGCGGAGGATTATGCAGAATGGCTTCAGGCCAGCATTCGCTCCGCTGGCCAAGTAGCGCGAGATAACCTGGCGGCAGCCAGAAGGCATCAGAAACAGTTCTACGACCGCAGAGCTACGAAAGTACCTCAGTACAGGTCGGGGGATTTAGTCTGGCTGCACTCGGAGGTGCTGACCCGACCATGCCCAAAATTGTCAAGATCTTGGCGAGGGCCTTATCTTGTATCTCGAGTTATGAGCGCTACCAACGTGGAAGTGGCAGATCCGGCACGGCCGGGCAGGTACCAAGTGGTCCATGTGAATAGAGTTAAGCCGTGCCCGATAGATGTTCGTCTGGATCAAGGAGATCATACACGGCATTCCTCTGAGACTACTGAGGTTGAAGCTAAGCAAGAAATGCTTCCCTATTTCCGAGAGGAAATTGAGGTAGATCCAGGTATTGACTTGGAAGTGCATATTCCGGATCCGGACATACCCCTGGCAGAGAGGGATGTCCCGACGGCAATTAATGAACCTCAATCGGTCAGTTCAAATCTTCCTCCGCTGTCTCCTATACCGGAAGGTGTAGAGGATGTCAGTTTAGGGGAAGTGATTGACCTTGAACCTGTGAGCGAGAATGTCTCCGATGAATTCGATTGTAGTGATCTTTTTCATTTAGAGATGGCGGTTAACCCCCCGCCGCGCCCTGGCTTAGGCCCGCTTTCGGTCGAGACCTGCGAGGGTTGGGTCAGCAGCTCGTGAGGAACTTCATTAGAGGCGAGAGCCTCAACGTCCTCATGGGGGTGTCGGACCCGACCCTCGAGGAGTGGTTGACGAAAGTCACCACCTGGGCACTAAGCTCGCTCCGACGGTTTTTCGAGAACCGGTTGCGGGATCGGCGCGATCTAGTGCGCCAAAAGTTAGCCGAGGTGGAGGGTCGGGTGCAGCGGTGGTTTCGCTCCCACCCTTATCTGCACGACCCGGTCCAGCAAGAGGCAGACGCGCTCTTCTCCGAGGTGCGGCAGCGCCTAGCGGCTCCCCGGGAGGCTCCAGCCGAGCGTCCAGCGCCTGCCGCTCCGACCTCCGCGCGAGGAGGCTCCGAGGCCGCCCTGGTGACGGAAGTCACTAGGAGGGTCTTGGAGACCCTTCGTCGAGAAGGGATGGCGGCCGCCAGGGACGCCAGGCCGAGCCGACCGGTGGCTAGCTACGCGCAAGCTGCAGCCACGCCGTCGCCTCATCCGCCGCCGGCCAGCTGGTGCAGACTCCACCGCGCGAAAGGACGGAGTGGTCCTGGTGATAGGGGACTCAAATTTTGTAAGGTACCCTTTCACGCGCAGAATGAACTTTTAATGCGCGCTGATTTTAAAGTTGAGAGTGAGAGTCGTTCAGTCTTTTTGTGATTCGAGTGTGATCGTATGTTTATGCGACCAGGTATTCTTAAACGACCGACAATTGAGTTGACAAGCGAGTCTTCGTCTGTTACAGTGGATCCTGCGTCGGAGTCCCGCGAGAGCTTGGGAGGCGCTGAGGGAAGGCTACGAGAGCTGAGCCTTTCAGGCGACGAGAGTCACCTGTTGTCCGGCAACCCGACGTCCACACTGTCCGAGGCGAAAGCCGAGGAGTTCCTTGAAAACGTTGAGACCGTAGGGCGAAAGCCCCGAGCGGTGAGTTGGGCCGACGAGGCCGAGGAAGAGGAGCGAGAGCGGCAACGCGAGGAGCGGCAACAGGAGCAGAGCCAGTCCGAAAGGGTAAGTGCCTATCCTATACGATATAATGTCCTTGACCGCAGGCCAGTTACAGTACATGTGTAAATATTTGATGTATCGTTTCGAGAGCCAATCGTTCTCCGTAGATATTTGGCCTCATAGATATGTGTACGAACTGATAGATTTCTTGGTAAGTGTAAGTTACTGTCAGATCGCTTGGTTAGTGCATTTATTGATGGGGCAATAGATTCTATCTTGGACAATTTTGAAAATGTGTGACCATAGAATTCAAGTTTTGAGTAGTTTCAGTTTATGTTATTTTGCGTAATTGTGAGGTTGTGTGTCAACGCATTGTGGTAAGTGCGGAATTGCATATTTTGTAAACAAGTGTCACCCATTGACTTTCGGAGGCAATAAACAATAACTTAAACGTTAATTTGGTTCTCACAATAGTTTCAGTTGATATGAACGACCATATATTTCCTAAGGTTTTGTTTACTAAATCCGTGGCGGTTTGATCTCAAGACATTCTTGTATCTTGAGAAGGAACGCTCGACATCAACAGTTGTCAATGGAGCATATTTATAGGCTGCAAGGGCAGCAGGCTGCAAGTTTGGAACTTGTTTGCATTGTATGCTCAGAGAGACGAACATGATGGATCAATGATCGACAGAATTGGTAAAGAACACTGTAATCCTTTGTTTCTAGCAAGAACGCTTTTTACTTTCTGTTGCACGACTTCAGTTTGAGGCAGACTTTCTATAAGTTTACAAAAAATGCGTCGACTATCCGGTGCAGTGAGAGTGCGACACTCCAGCTGTTGAATGATTTTGGGTATATTTGAAAAATTTGCCTTTATATAAGTCAGATAATTTCGGACATCATTATTTCTAAAGTCATTTTGAACTTCAGTAATAGAAGCCGCTACATTTGGATCAAGGGCGTCCACAACCAACTTGACTTCTTCGAAATGATCTGCATAATAAGCAGCAGCTTGTAACCAGGTTCCCCACCTTGTAACTACGGATTTAGGTGGAAGTGCCAGATCGGGATTCATTTCAACGAAATACGTCGAGGGATTTCAGGAATACCTTCTTCGCATTTGCTATCATCGAATCTACCGCTGGATATGAAATTCGAACGAAGTCAGCAATTCGATGCAAAGAGTGTGCAAGACAAGTCACATGAATGCAGTTTGACAACAGAGACGATATTCCATCTGCCATCTTATGGATGTAGGCAGCGGAATCAGCAACAAGAAGAATTCTTGATAAATCGTTCCCCTCACCCAGTACGGTTTTCAGTGCATCGACGATTACATGTGCAGCGGTAGCGTGGTTTGTGGTGTCAATATATTGTACGTCAATTAAGTATGATTTCGAATCCTCCTTGAGAGCCCCTGCAAATACGTTCACGACCAACCTTCCGCATGCATCCGTGGTGTCATCCACCGATATCCAAAGATACTTATCCTTGAGATCATTCCTGATTTCATCTATCTTTTGCTCATATAACTTAGTATGTAGTTCTTCCGTATTGTACTCTCTGAAGGTAGTTGAGGCTTGAGATACTTTGAAAAGAACTCACGTACTGGAGGTTGATCTAATTTCGAAACAGGTATACCAGCGCTTACTAGCATCGAAGCTAAGTCCATACAAAATTCTTGATTCCGGTCAATAGATTCTGACGGAAACAGTTGATTTATTGCTGACCCCTCCTGTCCGGCGGGCACTTTCGAGCGTCGTATATGCATTGCGGTTTGCATGTGTTGTACTACCGAGCTTCGTCTTTCAGAAGAAACTGTCACTGAGCAAGTTGAACAAAGAAGTGTACCATTATCTTCTTTCAGACACTTGAATGAGTCAATATAATTCCGAAGAGCGATAGTTTTCGATGTCTTCACTTTTGGCATCTTCACACGCTGCAATAACAGAACCGTATCTGATAGAATGGTGCGGCCATCAATAGCCACGAGAAGTCTATTCTATTCGAAAAGAAAGTAGACATTTATTTGATGTTTTGATTGGTTAACCACGTGCACGATACGTCATTCACAGTGGGATCATCACCGACGTATGCATTATCAACGACTTCTAAATATAGAACTGGTGTCATTATCAGGACGCGCGCTCATCTTTTGCGAAGTGTCTACCAAGTTTTACAGTAGACTTTACTGATATTATTATTTCTAGTTATTAGGCCTACTCATACTATAGTATCGAAAATAAATGGAATTTTATGTTTTACGATGTAACTATGACCTCGGCTTAATTATTCTCGGTGTATTTGATCAGGCGGATAAATACAGATAGGCTTGTTGTGGATGATTATAGCATAGATTCTTCATGTTTCATTATTTGAATAATTTATGCATTTATAGGTTTTAAAGCGTTGAATATGCATTTACATGCATATATATGCATTTATGCATTTATCCGGGGCCTGTTGATGACTAATCCCTGCAAGTTCCCGACTGACGTACACTCGCCATGACCTCCTTCATTTGCGACCTCCATCTACCCCAAGGTTAGATAGACAGACAAGGAGAGCTTTATGATTTTACCGGCTGCTGAAGCCGCCTTCCCATGTTCATCCGGTTTCATCGTCTCTGTGTTTCCTCTCCGCCGTGCCACTCTGTCATCGATCCACCTGCTACACTGCTTTGTCATGACCAGGCTCACCGCCCGCGCTTATCTCCTACATGTGTTTCGTCTCAATGCCAACCTGCGCTCTCTACTGCCTTGCCTGCACGACCACATCTCGCCATCACTCGTGGAAACTGTATCTCCCAAATCTCTCCATTGGAAGACTCCATTCGGCCACCTGTTTCCGCGGCAGTGCATATATCGCCTCTACCATTGTTTTCTCAGTTCCCTATACCAGTGTGCATTACGCGTCGCCATCATGGTGACGGGATTTCCCACCACCACAGATGGAATTCCGCTTGCTCTCGCCCACCCAATTTTGCTAATAATAGCAATTGTGTTTATCCTGCTTAGATTCCGTCAGTCTCTGATCCATGTGTACACAGGTGTGCCGCTACTCCAACGCCAACTCGAACTCGCTTTCTTCGACCACTGAGAAATCTAGACCAGCTACCTATGCCACCATGTCATAATTTCCCACCAAATATTCTTTATTGCAATGGAAGATTTTTGAGGTATAAAACCAATGAATTAACTGCTTGTGCAATCTCCAAGACTACAGACATAATTGGTGTAGCAGAAACCTGGTTCGACAACTCCATTGACGACGAGTCCATTTCCATCCCTGGCTACAGCGTCATTAGATGTGATAGACCGAACCGGATGGGTGGTGGCTGCTGTCTCTACATTCATAACAACATAAGTTACAAAGAATTGAGTGAATTCAAGACCAATACCATATCTATAACAATCATGATCCAATATCCATCGAAAGATTTAGTGTTTTCGATCGTCTATCATACACCAAATGCTGACGGCAAATCGATTCTGGATTATTTCAATAATACACTGACTGATTCACTCCGATCCGTTCCGAGCGCATACGCTGCGATTATTGGTGACTTTAATAGAATGAACTACGAAGAGCTTCAGGAAACGCATGGTTTGTCACAAATTATAAACTTCCCCAGTAGAGGAAAGGCTTGTATTGACCTCATTTTTTGCAACATAACTCCGATACCATGGATTGTCTCTAAACTGAGCCCTCTGGGACTTGGTAATCACGCTTGTTTTTGTGCGACTGCAATACACGACCAAAAACTCTATCTGCCACCCGAACCTCGGCAGAAAATCAACAAAAGCCTGGCACTTAATTTACTCGCATCGTGTGACTGGAACAACGTGCTAAGTGGGACGAATGTTGAGATGCAGGTTGCCATGATGAATCAAACATTATCAAGTATTCTCGAGCAATCATATGTGATCATGAAATAGAAGCCAAAACGTCATCCGCCGTGGATTGATGAAACCATCCTGAAATGGAGGCGCGCGAAAACAAGGTTTTATCGCCAAGGAAAGTTCAAAAAAAGTCAAATTCTTCAACTCACTTATTGAAGCACGGATAACTGAGAGGAAGTCTAATTTTGTGAACTCTAAACTCAACATGGATTTGAATCCATGGCAATGGTGGAGTCACGTCAATATTCTTCTAAATCGGAAGCCGAAGAGTGATCCAAAAGTGTCGCCATCTAAACAAACACATCTTGACGTCGAATGGGTTAATGATATTGAAGCAGCAGAGAAGCTGTGCGCGTACTTTGCTTCAATAACAAACGAAACAACTATTAACGAACCCAACATTGACATTCCACTTGGTAACAGTGTCAAACCTCCCACTACATACGAGGTCCTCAGGAACCTGTCAAATATCAATGAGCACAGAAGTTCAGAAATATCAAACATCCCAGCATGGCTACTCAAGAACGGCAGTGGCTTCATAATTCAACCTCTGATGAGTATAATTGACAACATACTTTCCAAGCGCCACTTTCCTGATATATGGAAGTTAGTATGTGTGCCAAAGTGCACCCAATTCCAAAGAAAAAGTCTCCGTCAACATGTGCGTTTTTCGACCTATATCCCTTCTCGAGATTCTATCAAAAATCGTCGAAAAAACTATCTGTGACAGGTACCAACACGGTCTCTCTTTGCCGAACCAACATGCATATGTTGAAAATGGTGGTACAACAAATGCGTTAATATCGATTTTTGACAAGTGGACCGAAGCTCTAGACGCTGGCTCATCCTTCGTAAGAGCCATCATGATTGACATGACACGACCAGTTGACAGAATGCGACCTGACGCCTTCTGCCTAAGCGGCTGCACAACCACATTGACCCTGGTCTCATCGCCTTGACACAAAGCTATCTCGCAGGTCACAAGCAAGTAGTCTTCTTTCAAGGCGCGACCTCGCGAGAAGCGGAATATCAGGTGGAGTGCCTCAGGGATCAGTCTTAGGCAGTGTTTTTGAGCGGATCGAAATTCCGCTTTCGCTCGCTCATCGCTCATTTGTTCATAATCGCCCTGTCGCTCGCTCACCGCTCATTTCCTCAAAATAATCCTTTTGCTCGTTCACCGATCAAAATCATGAAAAAATGCCGCTCGCTCGCTCATTTCTCGATAAAACCCTCCTTAATTCTACAAACTCAGAGCTAATTCCATGCTTTAAATGAAATAGATACCTTTTATAGGCGTTGAAAGGAAATTCATCATTTCATTTTACTTGAAATTTGAAACACACGATGAAACAATGTAAACCATCATACTAATTACCATCATACATATTGAATTAGCTATTGCGGAAAATTAGTTGAAACAATATATTTTGATGAACCACAGAGCCACAGAATTCTTTTGACATGTGTAGAGATGGGCAATAATCTAAACTTAATCCTGCATTCTGATCACATGAATCAATGCATACAATTCTTGGCGCAATACTTGGACAAAATTCGCAAGGTGCGTTAAGAAACTATGTAATGCGTTGACAATTGAAAATGAACTTATTTGAAGTCGTGACAAACTAATGTAGATAATTCCTAAAAGTCGCTAAGATGACATACGTGACTTATGAGTGACTGAGTAATCAATAAATGCAAGAAATCTGCTATAAATAAAATCGCTTGATAAACGAAATCGCTGGTTTATGTGAAAACAGCAAATGCTGCACCCAAAAGGACCTGAGACATCGGCGCCAGCCGTCACTGAGACTTCGGCCCACTAAGCTCAGTATCTGTCAAGATGGTCGGTCCGCAGCAACTCGTTGCGCCCAGGTCCTACTTCCTTCTACCTTTGCGCTCTTCTTCATGGTGATCCTTGCACTTAAACACCGTTCCGGTGCGTGTAGCATACTCTCTGCGAAACCAAATCATAGCCAGAGAGGACACGGCGAAGATTGGCATGTCACAATTACCCCAACAAAGGATGACACTGAGGGTCGGTCCGGATTCCTCAACGTGTCAGATTAGTAGGGGCATACCTGATCCTGCATTTGAAACGAACTGTCTGAACGGTGCTTTTTCATTTTTCAGATGAACGAATTATCGAACGGCATGTCTGAGAAGCCGATGAACGGTGATCGGAACGAACGGCTATTTTGCTTGATTGACCGTGATTGAGCAGTATTTAGCCCCGGAAACCCAGCAAAAGAAATAACGGTAGAACATCCTTGATACATTCCAAAATTGCTTATTTACACATTCTGACTTAAATAAAGTAGTATTCTGAAATTTGAAAATATTTAATTGCTAATTTGTGCATGGATCACCACTAACCCATTGGACTTTCGTGATGTAGTGAAACCTCGAAAATTCCGATAAAAGAAAACTCTATTGATGCTCTTCGAAATTGCTTGTTTGAGCATTAAGACTTCAGTTCAATGACAAAACAATGACAAGAGACTTGCTATTACACAATGATTCCATCTCTTGTTATTGATTTAGTGTTCCGAAAATACATCTACTTATTCTACTTCTCATCAGCAACTAAAACATCTGCGCTTATCACCATCAATGCAGTTTATCAGTGGTGAAAACTGGAGAAGCCGGGCTGTAAAAGTTTCACATCCTTCATCCTACCCATGAAGCAACGAAATTTGTCATGATGCGCACTAAAGTATCATTTAATTCATCACTTAGTCACAAAGCATTGAACAGTTTGAATTCAAAAGCTGTGATGAGGTAGGTCTACTTGCACTGTGGATGCCAATCTGACCATTACTTTTTAAAAAATGGCAGGTATTATGTTGCTTTTGCATCAACTAAAGTCATGCGCTGGGGTCGGGCCCGATGCGGGCATCTCGATTTTTGCGGGAAGCGGGCATTCGCATGCAGGCACGGGCATTTACAACAATGGCTTAATCTGAAAATTCATATCCGGCCAGTGGATATGCAGGTAGGGATTCATGGCGGCGTACATGACGTGGGCGTAATGTATGTAGCCTAAGCTCATTGTGCAATTGAATCTAGTCACTATCGAATTATCACATCGTATTCTTAAATCACTATTTCTGAAGACTAGACCTAGGCCTATGCTAGCTAGCAGGTTTCAAGCACTGTGTAAGCGAAGTGTCAAATGGGTGAACATCTACCCATCGTCACCTATAGCAAATTCGTGCAGCGTGATGCTGCTAAAGCGTGTTGTAGGCTAATCATCAAGACAGAAGGAGTATGACTTTCTCCATCGATTTTGATATTCTCTAGTTTGATTGGTTTTGATACAAAGGGCGCGTGTGACGTGTAACGTTTGACATCAACTCATGTTTCGCATTGTCATTGTAGGACAATACCGACAACGAATTTTCCGATAGGGCGCATTCCAAGCGCGAGGACCAGCCGATGAGAAGGGCCTCCTCATCGAAGACTTCAGCCTCCGCTTCGGGTACGCTAGGATCGAGGAGCTCGCGGATCGAAGGTGACGGCGGCTCGGGAGATCAGCAGTCTGCGTGAGTAGTCTCGAGAGATACGAGGGAGCACGGCCGTGGAGACATTTGTAGGCTATCGTCGCTAGGCGCAGCTCAATCCGTTCTTGAGCTGGCAACCATTGGAAATGCTGCAGCACCGGGGAAATGTGAGCGGATCGCGGTAGATTGCGCACAAGTCGTGCTGAGGCATTGATGACAGACTGGAGGCGGGAGATGTCACAATTTGGTAATCCAGAGACAGTCCCAATACAGCAGTCGAGTCTATAGAGAAGACCAGGCTATGTATCAGAGCTGCAGTAGAGATGCTGTTTATTCGAACGTCCGGATGGTTACGGTAAAATTTGGCGCAAAAATACCAAAGCAGACCGATATAGTACTGCAGACGTGGGATTTGAGGGACAGAGCGGGATCCAATACAACTCCGAGGGCAACGCATGGTAGTGGCCGTTATTAGCTAGCTGATCACCCACAGTAATCGGCGGAAGCTGCAGCGTGTCGAAGGCGTTGTGCTGTTCCGAACCACATGAATTGCGCGTCTTCTTCGGATTGAGAAAGCAGATTATTGGCTCTCAGCCAAAGGTCTTGTGAGGCTATAGCGGAAGTCAACTCGGTCGCAAGAGACGCGCTCTTCGATGGAACACACGAGCCGTAGACCATGAATATCGTCGGCGAACACGTGAATGCGCAATCCCATTTTGACGAACAAATGGGATAATGTCCATGACGTAAAGCAGAAGAGTATAGGCCAGAGTGTTGAGCCTTGGGAATTCCGGTGGGAACTGGGTGTTACCTTCGAGAAGGCTCCGTTGAAGTTGTAGTAACATACTCCTGCCACAGATGAAGGTACGTGAACCATTGCAATGCAAGTCCATTCACTCCAAAAGAGAGTGGATAGCCGCTCAAGAGAACATGGATGATCGAACCGTGTCAAAAGCTGACGATAGATCCAAACTTGCTAGGAGTGTAATAAGTCCATCATCCATATCACATAGAATGTCATTCGTATATGAGCAGTGCTGTCTCCGTTGAGTACTTGGCTCGATATGCCTGACTGAAGTTGGTTCAATAAGTCATTGGAGTTTCAAATAATGCACACAAATGCTTGGCGACCATAGCTTCTCCATAACTTCGTTGAAAGAATGGGAGGTTACATTATTCGGTCGATATGAAGAGATATTGTCCATATCAGAGCACCCTTCTTGATGACCGGTGTCACTAACATATCAACTTCAGCGTACTCGGAAACGCTCCTTCGTTTGAAGCATTTGTTGATCAAGAAGGCAATAAAGGGGATATGAGGTCTATGCAGAGCTTCATTATTTCTTGTTGGGAGAACATCGCAGCTTGATTGCTTGTCCGGGAGCGATAACACTATTTTCAGTAACATCTGCAGGTGTTGTTCGGCAGGAATGACTCAGACGATGGCTTACCTGGAGTAGTCGTAAACTCTGGAGCGGGAGAGTCTGCGTGGAGTCACGGATTTGAGCAAGTTTGGTTGGAAAAGTGTAACAAGGACATCTTCTGGACTAATGGCCTTGCTGGATGGTAGGGCGATTTCTACCCATTAGAGAGTTGATAGAGCTCCACAGATCACGCTGGTTATTGCATTCACTAGACACTTTCGCGTGCCAGTAATATCAACGTTTCACTTTGAGAAGGTTGTAGTAATACTTCCTGCAAGCTCTCCAATCGTCGTCAGTGAGCTCAAGGTCATTCTGGGAGAGATTGCCATAGAAGAAGTGACGCTCTATGCGCCTGAGGAGTTGCTTCGCGGATCTGCAGTCACCGTTCCCAAACCACGGATCTGAATCACGGCAGCAGCGGCGTAAAGTACTGATCGTAGAGGCACAAGCTCATCAACAGCTGATCGGATAGTTCGACCAAAAGTTTCCGTGAGCTGATCACAACTGCTTTGGTCCCAGCTGATTGTGGAGCGCAAAGAATAGTGCTTGCGAGTACGGAGCGAAGTCTGTCGATATTCCAGGCTCTTCCTGTGGACGATACGTGAAGCTCAAGTAAGTCGGTGACGGTCTCGAAAGAGCACTCTTCCACTGAAATGAGTTTGTGATCCGAAAGGACAAGATCACGCAATGCTCGTCGAGAAAGTGGACTCACTGCGTGCAAACAACTTGGTCTATGGTCCTCCAAGGCGATGAGTGGGTTGATCGACGCGGCACTCAAGAACCATAGCTAGCGCAAGTCCTCCAGCAAGCTGACGTGTGGTTGTGGTGGTCTTGAGGACGTTCACAGTGAATGTTGAAGTCCGCCAGCCAATATCAAGGGAGCAGCGTCGACCGAGAAAAGTTCCAGAATGCGCGATAATATCAACAAAGAAGCGTGAAGGGACAGGTCCTGTACGATATAAGATAATCAGAAATACAGGAGTCAGAGCCTGAAGACAGTCGCACGCATAAGACCTCACAGTGGAGGGTACGAACCCAAGCTCCAACCGAGTGATGCGAACTCCAGCGGTCACAATAATTGCAAACCCCTTCCGCCTCACATGGTTTGTTCTGACGGTGTCTTGGCGTGTTCGCGGTCGGGGAGTTGTCGATGACCGTTAATAGCCAGCGGCGCGGTAGACGTCGAAGGCATAACCGAGTCCTCCGTCATGCCAAGTCTCGATACTGCATCAACACGTCGAGATTGTTGTCCACGCATCAGCTTCGAGTAGGTTGTCCACGCTTCGCTGTTGAGAGATCGAATATTGTAGAGTCCATATGTAAGAAATTTGAATTGTCGTTGGGCATGGCGTTCACACTTCGGAGGTATCTGAAGAACTCTGCTTCGCGTGGGATACGTGGAAAGGTTTTCGTCGTCGGCGCCGACGACGGTAAATTCGACGTTGGATTTCTCGCCGATCTTGGCTGTTGGTCGACACTGATGTGCAGCATTTCTGATATTTCAGGAAGAATATCATCCGCTTCACCACTGCGATGTATGACCTATTGCAAAGGTTGCCTCGAATCTGTAGCAAGTCACTGGCGGAAAATCGATTAACCATGCTGTGTTGAATATGACGCAGCTGGGTGTGTGCAGGCAAGCCGAAACACTCATGCACAATGTTGACAGGAGGTGTGCTGGCTAATATCCGACCGTTCAGTCAGCGCGAACGGCTGCCGATCA